>PIJE02001449.1:114011-121463 GCA_002895965.2 Coryphaenoides rupestris
CTCTTCCTCTTCCTCTCTCTCTCTCCTTCCTCTCTACCTCTCCCTCCCTCCCTCTCTCCCTTTCTCTCTTCCTCTCTCTTCCCCTCTCTTCCCCTCTGTCTCTCTCACTCTGTGTCTCTCTCTCTCTCTCTCTGGGGGGGAGGAGGAAGGGGAGAGGAGGGAGGGAGGGGAGGAGGAGGGTGCAGCAGACGCACGTCAAGGCGTCCTGTGAGGTTCTGCGGAGGACAAATGGAGGGTTTGAGACAGGCCACCGCATGATGCCTCCCTCACCACCCCCGGAGGGAGGGAGGAGGGAGGGAGGGAGGGAGGGAGGGAGATCTCATGATCATCGCTTTGCTTTAGTGGAGCGAGAAAAAAACAACACGTGTGTGTGTGTGTGTGTGTGTGTGTGTGTGTGTAAGGGTGAAAATGCAGGCGTTGGCATCACATATATACGTATGTGCCATGAGAGAGAGAGAGAGAGAGAGAGAGAGAGAGAGAGAGAGAGAGAGAGAGAGAGAGAGAGAGAGCGGGAAATATCCTGTATGTTTATGTGACCATTAAACTTCTTGAATCTTGAATCCTCCTCCTCCTCCTCCTCCTCCTCCTCCACCTCCTCCTCCTCTTCCTCCTCCACCTCCTCCACCTCCTCCTCCTCCACCTCCTCTTCCATTTCCTCCTCCTCCTGTCACCTTTTAGACATGGCCGCCCGCTGTTGTTATTTACAGAGCTGACCCCTCACCCCCCCCCCCCCCCCCCAGCCGCCTGCCGCACACGTCCGTCATCCAGCATTAAACATTTATGAGAGCCACACCTCACCCCGGCACCTCGGCACACACACACACACACACACACACACACACACACACACACACACACACACACGCCACCTAGTGGTAGAAATCACACCATGTCTAAAGTGAGGTCCATCCCACACACACACACACACGCAAAAACACACCCAGAAGCGTGCACAAGCACACACACACACACAGCACATGCACGCAGATACACACACGTACACACACACTCTTAAGCGTGCACGAGCACACAGTAGGCACCTACACACATACATACACACACATACACACACACACAAGCATGCACAAGCGCACATATACACAAATGTGCATGCATGCAGACTCACACACACACACCATGCTGACACACACACACACACACACACACACACACACAGACACACACACACACACACACACACACACACACACACACACACACACACACACACACACACACACACACACACACACACACACATGCTGCAACACCTGCAACCAGAGCCCAGCAGAGTGCAGCCTGGTATCTTGGAGGGTTGGGGTGGGGGGTGGGGGTGGGGCACGGAATAGCAGCCAATGGGGAGTCAGATGGGTGACGTAACCGGACGGGAGAGAGCTCCGATTAGCCTGTCACTCTATATCCTGTCACTCCAGGAGCCCACTGCACTTCACATCCTCACCAGGCCGGCCTCACAGTAATATATAATAGCCTGCATCTCACCACCACTCACGTTACGGACGTCATGGACACCTTTAGAATCGCGGGCGGCTGCATCGGGATGATTTATGGGGACATTGCAGATATGGAGGGCCCCCCCCCCCTGACAGAGGAGGGAGGGGGCGGGGTGGTGAGATCTCTAACCTGCTTCTGAATTCCCAGGACCAATTCCCGATCCCATTCGCTGAGCCATTAAGGCACTCTGGTCGAGGCTAAATGCATACACGACCTCCAGGGCGGCAACGCCGATGTCTCTATTATGGTCAATGATCATGCACTTTTGTTTTAGCACCAATTGTTCATGAGTTGAAAGCAAAGATCTCAGACTTTTTCTATGGACACAAAAGGTCTATTTCTCTCACATTGTGTTCACAAACCGGTTTAAATATCTCTGTGTTAGTGAGAACTTCTCCTTTGTCGAGATAATCCATCCACCTGACAGGCGTGGCGTATCAAGATGATTATGGTCATGCTGGTCATCACCCAGCACAATGCCACAGATGTCGCAAGTTTTGAGGGAGCGTGCAAATTGGCACGTCCACCAGAGCTGTCGCCCGTGAATTGAATGTTCATTTCTCCACCATAAGCCGTCTGCAAATTCGTTTCCGAGAATTTGGCAGCACATCCGACCGGGCCTCACGACCGCAGACCACGTTGTCACCACGCCGGCCCAGGACCTCCACATCCGGCGTCTTCACCCGCAAGATCGACTGAGACCGGCCACCCCGGACAGCTGATGCAACAATTGGTTTGCATAACCAAAGAAGAACCGTCTCAGGGAAGCTCATCTGCGTGCTCGTCGTCGTCGTCCTCACCGGGGGTCGTGACCTGACTGCAGTTCGTCGTCGTCGTCGTCGTAACCGACTTGAGCGGGCAAACGCTCACTTTCGATGGCGTCCGGCACTTTGGAGAAGTGTTCTCTTCACGGATGAATCCCGGTTTTCACTGCACCGGGCGGACGGCTGAGCGGTTTGCTGATGTCAACGTTGTGACTAGAGTGGCCCGTGGTGGTGGCGGCGGTGGGGTTATGGTATGTTGTGCCATTCATCCACCACCACCACCACCACCATCACCACCATCACCATCACCACCATCACCTCACGTTGCAGCATGATGATGCACGGCTGTTGCAAGGATCTGGACACAACTACTGGAAGCTGAGAACATCCCAGTTCTTGCATGGCCTCCATGTCACCCACTGAGCATGTTTGGGATGCTCTGGATCGGTGTATACGACAGCGTGTTCCCAGTTCCTGCCAATATGCAGCAACTTGGCACAGCCATTGAAGAGGAGTGGACCAACATTCCACAGGCCACAATCAACAACCTGATCAACTCCATGCGAAGGAAGGACGTGTGTTGCACTGCGTGAGGCAAATGGTGGTCACACCAGATACTGACTCACCAGGTTTTCTGACCTCTGACCCCCCCCACTGCATAACCATACACTGAAATCCATACTTCAGTGCCTATAAATGTCTCTTTTCAAGATAAAAGTGCACATTTTAGAGTGACCTTTTATTGTGACCTGTGCAAATAATCATGCTGTCTAATCAGCATCTTGATATGCCACACCTGTCAGGTGGATGGATTATCTCGGCCAAGGAGAAGTGCTCACTAACACAGATATTTAAACCAGTTTGTGAACAAAATGTGAGAGAAATAGACCTTTTGTGTACATAGGAAAAGTCTGAGATCTTTGCTTTCAACTCAACGCAAAATTGGAGCTAAAAGAAAAGCGTTGCGTTCATATTTTTGCTCAGTGAGTCTTCTTGTTCCAAATGTATCTTAACTTTACCATGATCTTGCCTTGTCCTGTTTGGCCTTTCTTTCTGCCGTTACGTTGTCTTCTCTTCTGAGTAACCTGTTTCTTGTTTTTAAAGATGCTATCCAAAAAACATTTTTACGACATGACAAGTATCAACGCCTAACGCGACGACAAGTCAAGCACCAGCCCTCGTTTGGCGGCGGTTTTAAGGCGTCACCTCTCTCGGTATGATGAACAGGACGGCGGAGGACAGACAATGAGACGCCGCGCGGCACAGCCCACCGTCGAAGTCATTTGTCATCCGTTTTTTATTCAACACTTTATTCAACGCCGGCTTGTTCCCCGACACGGGCGAGCAAGAGGCTTGAATATTCAGTCGTGATCGGAAAGAAGACACACACACACACAGGCACAGACACACACACAGACACACACACATACACACATACACATACACACACATAGACACACACGCTCGGCAGTTGAGACCACATACCTCTCATCTACGCATTTCGAAAAAAAACAACGTGAGAACCAATGAGGAACGAGCGAGTGAGTCGGTTCAGTCTGCGTGTTGATCCACGTTCATTTAAAAATGACTGCTCACATGGGGGGGGGGGGGGGGGGGAGGGGGAGGGGAAATAGTTTCACAGATATTTTAACAACATATTTTAACAACCAAACCCGTGTACAGACCCGACCTGCTCACGAGGGGCTTGGCTGAGCCAGACCCAAATAAAAAGAGAACGTGTTCAACACATACAGTATATATACAGAATACAGTATACGCTGTGTTAACCCACGGTACAGGCAGACGGACACACACGGGGACACACGGCGGGAACGAGACGTCGAGTCATGCGTTCACAATCGACACACGATATACACGGATGGATACGACGGGCTCGACCGGACTTTTAGTTTTTTCCCACCTTGACCGTGAACAGGGTCCCTCCCACCCCACCCTGCAGGAGCTGTACTCCAGGACCTGTACTCCTGCAGGAGGGGTGGGGGCGTGCACAGGTTCCCCCACCCCCTCCCCCTGCAGGAGCCGTACTCCAGGAGGTGTCGAACCTCGAGCCTGCGGGGATCGTGAAGGATCCTCACCGCCCCCCGACAACGGCGACGTGTTCCGACTTCTGCGGTAAGAAGCTACGCTGCGAGAACAGAGAGACTAAAGCGGAGTGTTTCGTTCCGCGCAGGCCATTGGGACTGTGAACTCTGACCTCACCAGGACTCCCCTCCCCCCCCCCCCCCCCCCCCACTGCCCTCTCCCAATTTATACAAATGTTTTTATATTGCCCTGTTGTTGATATGTTGTTGATATTGCCCGACTCGATTATTATATTCCCAAAAAATATATTCCTGCTCCTTTGGCTGTAAAGACTGTAAATCGTGTGGATATTTGATTCGCTGGTCATTTGTATTTCACTGCATATCCTGTACTGTGTGTGTACGTGACCGTTCAAGTTCTTGAATCTCGAATCTCGAATCTCGTTCTCGCAAGACGTTCGTACGTTTCATACTTTGATGAGACACGACGAAGAAGACGTGAGATTTAATTATTATACAACACGCTAGCACATCGCTGCCACGCAAGGTCAACTGAGGTGAACAACCGAGCCGCTTGACAGAAGAGACGCCGCACCGCCGCCGCGGCATGCTAACGCAGTGAGTCACCTGGGAAAAGTATGCATGTATTCTCTTCAACATCAAGATGTCAGCGCGCGGTGTGTGTGTGCGTGTGTGCGTGCGCGTGTGTGTGTGTGTGTGTGCGTGTGTGTGTGTGCGTGGGTGTGTGTGTGTGTGTGTGTGCGTGTGTGTGTGTGTGTGTGTGTGGTGTGTGTGTGTGCGTGTGTGTGTGTGCGTGTGTGTGTGTGCGTGCGTGGGTGTACAGCGCAGCACGCCCTAGCTCCAACCGCCCTGACACCTCCACTTGACGGCGATGGATGGGTAGAGCAGGGTGGAGAGAGAGAGAGAGAGAGAGAGAGAGAGAGAGAGAGAGAGAGAGAGAGAGAGAGAGAGAGAGAGAGAGAGAGAGAGAGAGAGAAAATGAGAGAGAGTGTGAGAGAGAAAGAGAGACAGTGAGAGTAAACAGGCGTTCAGGTTGTGAGGAGAGAGAGAGAGAGAGAGAGAGAGAGAGAGAGAGAGAGAGAGAGAGAGGAGAGAGGGGGGAGAGAGAAGAGAGAGAGCGAGAGAGAGAGAGAGAGAGAGCGTTGAGCGTTGAGCAGGTGGAGACAGGGCCTCCCTGCAGGCCTCCGAGCAGGAAATCCTGAACCCGCTTTTCATTTTAACGGCCTGTGAACTGACTTGAGAGCTGGAGAGTTGCCCGTAGGGCTGCGGTGCAAAACAAAAGAAAACAAAACAGACGAAACAGTCAGTCAGACGGACAGGCAGGCAGGCAGGCAGGCAGGCAAGTGTGTTTGACGCTGGAAAAACCCGACAACAAAGGGTTTGTTTGACTTTGAGGCTGGCGAGTGACACCAATGAGGTCAACTGACACGACAACTCTACAGGGTGTATAACTGCCCTCTCCGTGTACACAACCGGAGAGAGAGAGAGAAGAGAGGAGAGAGAGAGAGAGAGAGAGAGAGAGAGAGAGAGAGAGAGAGAGAGAGAGAGAGAGAAGGGAGAGGGAGAGAGAGAGAGAGAGAGAGAGAGAGAGAGAGAGAGAGAGAAGGAGAGGGAGAGAGAGAGAAACAGTTCACTTTCCGTCTTCCCGTGGACGCTCTCTCTCTCGCTACGTCTGAAACCCATACGACGGCTACGGTCTTTGCGGGGACCCTGCGTCGCCCTCGCCCTCGTCCTCGGTCTCGTCGCCCCGGCCCTGCGGCGCGGCGCTCGGCAGCAGGGTGTCGACGTGCACCTCTTCGTCGTCCGACTGGACGACGGGCGTGGAGCCTCCGTCGCCATCCGCGCTGGCGGCACCGCTGGAGGCGGAGGAGGAGGTGGAGCACCCTCGACACTTGGCCGAGCCCCAGTCCGCCTTGTTGTCGCCGTCGCTGTTGTTGTTGTTGTTGTTGGAGGGAAACCGCTCGCGGAACATGACCTCTGAGTCTTCGTCGTCGTCGTCGTCCTCCTCGTCCTCGTCCTCCTCATCTTCGTCTTCCCCCTCTGGGGAAAGATGGACACACACACACACTCACACAGAAGAGGGCGGGGGGGGTTGGCGCATGTCCATTTGACCCCAGCAGCTTTGCACGACGTCACGGCGCCACTAAGACATGCACCGCTAACATGTGTGCTGCTAACATGTACTGCTAACATGTAGGCCCACTGCTGACATGTATTTGCCGACACGTGCTGGTAACATGCGGTGCTGACGTGTTTATAAATCATTGATTGATTTATTGATGTATACAACAGGGACAATCAGGCACGCCAATTAACATTTCGGTTTCCACAAATTAATGTGAACGTGCCGGGTTTAGCCACAAAGCTAATTTCCACCCGCAGTCCGTGGGCAGGTTCAACACACCAACATATCAAACATAAAACACACATAAATCACACGACCGAAGTCACGACACAGCGCAGCATCTAAAACACAACCACAGATCCCAGAAGAACATTACACAAACACAAAGTACACAAACACGACAACAGAAAACCAGCTATGCCAGCGGACATGTTTGTGCCGACACGGGCCTTTAACGTGTACCGCTAACATGTGCTGCTAACACGAGCCTTTAACGTGTACCGCTAACATGTGCTGCTAACACGGGCCTTTAACGTGTACCGCTGACATGTGCTGCTAACACGGGCCTTTAACGTGTACCGCTAACATGTGCTGCTAACACGGGCCTTTAACGTGTACCGCTGACATGTGCTGCTAACACGGGCCTTTAACGTGTACCGCTGACATGTGCTGCCGACACGGGCCTTTAACGTGTACCGCTAACATGTGCTGCTAACACGGGCCTTTAACGTGTACCGCTGACATGTGCTGCTAACACGGGCCTTTAACGTGTACCGCTGACATGTGCTGCCGACACGGGCCTTTAACGTGTACCGCTAACATGTGCTGCTAACACGGGCCTTTAACGTGTACCGCTGACATGTGCTGCCGACACGGGCCTTTAACGTGTACCGCTAACATGTGCTGCTGACACGGGCCTTTAACGTGTACCGCTATCATGTACCGCTAACATGTGCTGCCGACACGGGCCTTTAACGTGTACCGCTAT
>PIJE02001450.1:0-5000 GCA_002895965.2 Coryphaenoides rupestris
GTGTGTGTGTGTGTGTTTGCGAGTGTTTCCTTGCCTACTCTGCATTTTTGAGGCGAAGGTCCAATTAATATCTGGTGAACCAGGCTGATGCATTGCGCTCACTAGATATCTCAAATCACCCGTTCCTCCCATCAGCCACATTACACATTCATATTTGAAACATGAATATTCAATTCAACGTAGCACCAATTGCATTGAGAGTGAAAAAAAACAAACCCCGAATAGACACTGTGTGCAGCGTTATTAACGAGCACAGAAGCACTGAAACTAATCTCTTCCAGATAATAATTGACTGTCTTTACACTGCTTCTGGCTATATGTCTTTATCTCTCCTCGTTTGGCTGTTGTTGATGTGGAGTTGAGTTTGGCTCATACTGACTGAGTCACCATGACGATATGTCACCACCAGGGTTTGTTAAACGAAAAACAAAACATTAAAGTTATCAGAGGAGGTCAGAAATCTGAAAACTTTCTGTGACTCCGCCGAGCAGAGAAGAGAGTGATGCAATATGTTTGGCGAATCCATTGTGTGGAGGCGGTACACACACCTTTATTGTTGGGGGTTAAATGTTGATAAAATGCACCACAGCCGCATCAGCCCATAGATTTGAACGATCCGCCCGCATATACAGTACAGAGTTGGTTCCCTTTCCTCTCTCATTACTGGACACTCTGAAGCCCCCGTTTACAGAGAGGCTGCGTTGGTTGTTTGTTCATGTTTGTCTTTCTGAGTGCTCGGTGTGTTCTGATATCGTACCTGCATATAGAAGATAAGATCTGAACAAGGTGCCCTGCTCATGAATATATCGCCGAGCTAACGAATGCAAATCTCACTGCACTGCACATTGTGTGTGTGTGTGTGTGTGTGTGTGCGTGTGTGTGCGTGTGTGTGTGTGTGCGTGTGTGTGTGTGTGTGTGTCTGCGCGTGTGTGTGTGTGTGTGTGTGTGTGTGTGTGTGTGTGTGTGCGTGTGTGCGTGTGTGTGTGTGTGCGTGTGTGCGTGTGTGTGTGTGTGTGTGCGTGTGTGTGCGTGTGTGCGTGTGTGTGTGTGTGTGTGTGTGTGTGTGTGCGTGTGTGCGTGTGTGTGTGTGCGTGTGTGTGCGTGTGTGTGTCTGTCTGCTTTTCGTGAAAAGGAGTCACTGTTGCAGTCACATGATCCACACACACACGCAACTCCATGCTACACGTCGATGCGCTGTCCATGGTGCTGAAGTGCGCAACAACTCCCCCCGATACACATTCCTCTCCATTATCAAACCACCATTATGTCATTACCAGAGCTCACCTCCTAATTCCCCGACTCAGCAGGTCATTACAGGTCACTTAATTCGGCTTAATCTTATATATGATGTATGACACAACGTTGACTAATGCATTCCCGTCCCTCTCATCCGGACCTGAAACTTGAAAATCTATTGATTGCATAATACATTGTTGACCCGCCCCGGCCCCTAAACCATTATCATCCATGCCGTTTCACCAGGGCCCTGCTGTAGAACAATGCCAATGCGTTCGAAGATCCTGACATAATGGGCACATTGTGGTGTCAGGAGCACGGATGGCACGGACAATGAGAATAAGCTGTCTCTTGCCAGGGCTGCTGGGAGGACTCTTTTAGTGCATTCTGCACACAATACAGCAATGTCTGCCCAAGGAGTTTATTTATGGCCCACGATACTATTACTATTTTTTACTATTTTTGTCCTTGAAATTGACACATGCAGACAGACAGATAGATAGAGAGATAGATAGACAGACAGAGACAGGCAGAGACAGATAGACATGCTATATAGGTAGGTATGGAAGTAGATAGAGACAAGCAGATAGACAGTGAGACAGTCAGACATATACTGTATATAGACAGAGAGATAGATAGATAGATAGATAGATAGATAGAGAGATAGAGAGATAGATAGAGAGATAGATAGACAGACATAAAGACAGACAGACAAACAGACAAACAATCAGACAGTCAGGCAGGCAGACAGAGAGACAGACAGACAGACAGACAGATTGATAGATAGAGATAGAGACACACAGACAGTAAGACAGACATTCAGACAGACATACAGGCAAGTAGATAGAGACAGAGAGACAGTGAGACAGTCAGACATACAGTATAGATAGATAGAGAGACAGACAGACAGACAGAGAGACAGACAGACAGTCAGGCAGTAAGTCAGGCAGACAGACAGACAGACAGACAGACAGACAGACAGACATATTGATAGATAGAGACAGAGACAGACAGACAGCAAGACAGGCATACAGACAGACATACAGGCATGTAGCTAGAGACAAACAGACAGCGAGACAGTCAGACATACTGCATAGATAGAGAGACAGAGAGACAAACAGACAGACAGACAGACAGACAGACAGACAGACAGTCTGGCTGTAAGTCAGGCAGGCAGACAGACAGACAGACCGATTGACAGATAGAGATAGAGTCAGACAGACAGCAAGACAGACATATAGACAGACACACACACACACACACACACACACACACACACACACACACACACACACACACAAACATCCACATAGATAGATATATAGAGAGAGAGGGACAGACAGGCCGACACTTGCGGCGAGAGGAGAGAAAGAAATATGACTGCGTGGGCCTTGCGGCCAGTCAGCAACAAATGTGTGGTCATAAAATATTCAGGGAAAAAGTAGGGTGAATCAAGCAGTCCATAGTGCTGTATAAATAAATGTGTTTGGGGAGGAATAAAAGATGTGGAAGACTGCTGACTAGACAGCTCAAGGGGGAGAGGAAAACAGCCTCCTTTATGTTTCGGGGGGGAAATTTAGGGACTCACCCTAATGGCAGGCAACATAATGTTTAAGCTCCTAACATGTGGCAATATAGCACATAAACAAACACACACACACACACACACACACACACACACCACCCACCGTCAGCAGAGGGGTTTGTTGTGGCCAATGATCACCGAGCTGCACGGCGTTGAAGGCTTTTCTCCCTTTTTTGTTCCCAACATAAACGTGTTTACTTATGCATCCATAGATAGAATACACACACAAATAGACACACACACACACACCACACACACACACACACACACACACACACACACACACACACACACACACACACACACACACACACACACACACACACACACACACACACACACACACACACACACACACACACACACAAGCATACACACACACACACGCCTGCATAGATTCACACACACACACAAACACGCAACACACACACACACACACACACACACACACACACACACACACACACACACACACACACACACACACACACACACACACACTCACACCTGCATACATTCACATGTATGCCGACACAGACACACATACATCATATATAGATGTCAAACCTTTAAAAAAAACCCACACATTTTCCCAGCATGAATGATTTCACCGAGCCTGGAACTAAATGCTTCATTTCAGGGGCTATACTGGGATTTTAAATGTTCAATATAAATTGATGCAATGTTTTATGTATGTTGACTCATTATAAAGACGTTTGCTGCAATGCAAGTAGGCAATTATTTTACTTGAATAAGTCATGCATGCATATCATTTAGCTATGTTTTAAAAACATGAGTCAATAAACAACTTCAGCCTCCAAGTGAATACAATTGTGGGAATAATCCTAATTGATTGATTGATTTGGTGGGTCAGGCATTCCACACACACACGCACACACACACACACACACACACACACACACACACGCTCACACACACACACCATGACAGGAATATAGGCAAAAAAAATAGACGCTTGGACTCTCTAAAATAACACAAAACAAAAAAAAAAAAAGGCTCTGATGTTGACGAGATACGTATCCGCACGTTTGCAGTATTTGGAAACTGCGCCGATACTGACGTAAGGAGCGTGGTGCGCGTCTGACGGGCCCCCGGCGGAGCGGAGCGGAGCAGCAGCAGCAGCAGCATCAGCATCAGCAGCAGCAGCAGCATCAGCATCAGCATCAGCAGCCAGAACGCGCATCTCTCTCCTATTCCGCTGCCCTGCTGCGTTGGATCGACTGCAGGCAGCGGCAGCGAGGCAGATGCATGCCCGGGTCCGACTCTGTCTGAGAGCCCCTACCCCACCCCCCACCTCCCCACCCCCCCTTTTTTTTTTGTTGCCTTTGTGGATAGGTAGATGACTCTAGATGCCAGAGGAGGCGAGGGGTCCAGAAGATCCACTGCGTTCGTTCCCTCGTAAGAGTTTCGGAGGAGGAGGAGGAGGAGGACTTGTGAGGAGGGATACTGGGCAGCACTAGACACCGTAGCTGCTGCTGCTGCTGCTGCTGCGATCGGCTTTGGAATATACAGTGTACCGATGTGAGACACCATGGGGATACGACGTGGTGGATGTACCGAGGAGAAGAAGAAGAAGAAGGAGGAGAAGAAGAAGGACAAGAAGACGCACTTGGGCTTGGGCACGGTCTTGGACAAAATCGGACATCTTATCCGCAACGGCATGGCTCCATTCTTTCCTTTGCGCTGATTTTGTCTTTGCTGGTGGTGGTGGTGGTGGTGGTGCCGGTGGTTTTGTTTTTTTGCGTTCATTTGTGTGTGTGTGTGTGTGTGTGTGTGTGTGTGTGTGTGCAGGAGATCAGTGGATGGACGGTGATGGTTTGTCACCTTTAGTTTTTTTATTTATTCATTTTTTTTTTCCTCCTTTAGTTTCTTGATTCGGTGGTGTTTGGCGCGCCTGTTATAACTGGAATGCCTCGTGGTTGATGGGGAAGATTGGCGCGAAGAAGATCCCGCGCTTGTGACACCGAGTCTCCCTCCTCTCCGGCTCCGAGACGTGCGATGGATGGGAAACTTAATTTGCATCCACGAAGCCGTTTTCCGAGGGGAAACCGTCGCATCGAATAACCGCTGCTGACAGTGATCAGGTAAGGCTTGTTGTGTTTATGTATTATTCTTTATATCCCCCCCCCCACCACCACCACCACCACCAACAACAACA
>PIJE02001450.1:7500-17500 GCA_002895965.2 Coryphaenoides rupestris
GTGTTTCCTTCTTGTGCCCCCCCCAACCTAAATGGCGCTCGCTGCAAATATTGACACAGTCAACCCGGAGGCCGGTGCCAGCCCAGCGTTACCCCCGGCGACAGAGGCATCTGTTGGGCCCGACAGGAGTCCGGTGACATGCGACACCGCCGAGCCCATTTTGTCATCATACTTGATGTGCGAGTGTGTCTCTGAATGAGTGAGCGAGTGTGTGTGTGTGTGTGTGTGTGTGTGTGTGTGTGTGTCTGTGTGTGGGTGGGGAAGGGGTTATGATGAGAGAAGATGACAAGACGAACTGGAGTCGTGTCTTTATCCACATTTCTGGCCTTTCCCTCTGACGGTGTTTGTTAATGGCTGCTGGCTTTTTACAGGAAGGGTCTATTGACTCTGAACTCTGAAAATGTCACACTTTCCCCATTGTTTGTTCCCTGGCTCTGTCTATTCATAGGTGTATTATGGCTTGGACATGTCGTACTTATTCAGGAAGAAAAGCAGCCCTTAGCCTTCAGGTTTTTCCGACTCTATGCTATACTCTCTGTTTGAGTCTACACATTCTCACACCAAACTCGTCACATATGGATGCTAGGGGAGGACACTGACCAAGTGGCCATATGTGACGAGTTGAGTGTTCCCTTTAGTGAAATTTTTCAACGAGCAGGGCAGTGTTCCCTTTAGTGAAATTTTTCAACGAGCAGGGCAGTCCGATAGAGTTTCCGATAGGAGCTCAAAGTCGGGAAAAAGACGACATGAGATCGTGAAGTCGGCCTACCAACGGGGATATAATAAGAAACCAAATACCAATGTGAAGTTTGATGTTTTATCTAAGGCTAGAGGTTAGGGTTAGGGTTAGGGTTAGGGTTAGGTTGAGGGAGCTCCTTGGAAGTCTATCGGACTACCCTGCTCATTGAAAAATGACACTAAAGGGGTAACTATCCTGCTCCTCGACAAATGACGTTAAGGTGTCATTTGTACCCAACTCGTCACACATGGACGCCTGGGGATGGATGGGTGTCCTGGCTCAGCGTCCATAATATGTGACGAGTTGGGAGTGAGACAGCGTCGTTTGACTCGTGTGTTTAGCTAGCAGCGTACCGCGTTCAGATTGAGAGCTTTTCACGTGCGATCCGCTGCCGACTTCATACGCTGCCGACGTCGACGCCTTGACAGACGGCACCATACCGCTTGGATCCCGGTGGCTCTGATCTGTTTATACACTCGGTGACACGCGGGAGCTACAGGGATGTGAAAGCCTGGTATCTCATCTCATCTTGTCAGAAGATTCCTGAATGAATGGGGTCTCGTGGTGATGATGACGGTGATGGTGGTCTTACGGTTGGTTGGTGATGATGATGATGAGGATGATGATGGTCTTAAGGTCGGTTGTTTTGAGCCACACTGTTGGACCTGACCAGCCCACGGGCTCCGCAGTCTCTGCAGTGTCTAAGCCATCGCGCACAACGGTATTTACTATTTAGTACCCGGTAGTATCTGTGCTCAAGCATGCCTTGCCTTCGGGTACATTGGGGACCGGAAGTTCCCGGGAACCTTTCAGCCGGGAGCCCGACACACCCAGACCACACGAACCACCCAAACACTGCTGCAGCCCTGCTGCCCTGGCAGGGGCCTCTTGTCCTGTCTGACGAAACCACTGACACCGGGCTTGAAATCACTCGGAGGAGGAAAATGCACCAGCCTGACCCAACTGACCAAAACAAATGCAGAAACACACATGCCCACACAGACACACACACACACACACACACACACACACACACACACACACAGACAAATAACCTCCCCCCACACACACACACACACACACACACACTAGTTTTTATAATGGAGAAACACAAGCTGGGCGAAATTGTAGTGGCTCATACGAATCCTAAGTAGCCCGCTGAGATTGGAAATATTATTGGATGGATGGACAGAGGAGAGGGGGGGGGGGGGCAGGGTGGCCGGGGGGGGGGGGGGGGGGGGGGGGGGAAGAAGGGAAGGGAGGGTGGGGGGTGGGGGGTGGGGGGTTACAAAGGTAACAGCAAATGAGCAACGATCCGGGGAGGCACAAGCTGTTTTCTGGACCTCGGTCCATATGCTCGGTGTACAGTCTGTGCGCGGGCACACACACGCGCACGCACACACACACACGCACGCACACGCACACACACACACACACACACACACACTCAGATTTCACTTGAAATTCAAAACAAACAACCAGGACTCAAATAGCTAGTGGCCAAATCTGTCCCCAGCTTTACCTTATATGCCAAATATGTCTGTTTAAATTATTAAATCTAGAGTGTTGTGTGTTCGTTGTCTTTGCTAGCGTGAGTGAGCAGAGAGAGAGACAGTGAGAGAGAGACAGAGACAGAGACAGAGACAGAGATAACTCCAGATAGAGAGAGAGAGAGATAAAGACACACACAGAGACAGAGAGAGAGAGAGACAGAGAGAGAGATTGCGTTGCCAGTGCCAGTGCCATTGCATAAGTGGGCGGCTTCTTCTTTTTTAGCGGTCGACATGCATTAGCAGGTGTCGTAAAACAGGAGTGACGGGGAGGGGGGACGGGGGGGCAGCCTAGTTCTCTTATCAGCAGCCGATGCAGTGTCGCATGGCGGCCTGTCATCTCCTATACGTACCCTTACAGGTGCATTATGTCACGGCTCCAAAGTCTCCACGCTCCAAAAGCAATCCCTCCTCCTCTTCTCTTCTCTCTCTCCTCTCTCTCTCTCTCTCTCTCTCTCTCTCTCCCTCTCTCTCTCTCTCTCTCTCTCTCTCTCTCGTTGCTTCATGCAAGTGTTAATCCCAAGCGTCGCCTTTCTGCTTTGCATCATCCCCCACAAAGGACACGCACGATATGAGGGGCTGTTGCGCCTTTTATTCTTGTGCACTATGAGGTGCCCCGTAACGGCGCATTGTATGTCATTGCTAAGGACAAGACAAGTCTCTCTCCCTGACGTTAATCTATACGTGCTCCCTCTCGACGTCCCGACTGCCACTGGGCTCCCCTGGCAAAGAGGCAAAAACAGCCCTTCTAGCGACAACGGTGGCAGACCGACATCGGATGTCGTCACGTGCTGCTGTTGGGTTTCTCTGCAGCCTGAGCCAGCGTTAGCCTACTGCTAAGTGCTTGGACGTGGTTCTGTTGCCCCACCCGCCCCCACGCCACAGCGGCCCTGGGAACACAAAGTGAGATTATTCACCCCCGCTTTGCGTTCCAATGGGGAGACACTGAGTGATGAAAACGCGTGGAAAAAAATTTGTACAAAAAGAGAAATCAAGAGGGAGTTTGGCATTGGCGCTTCCCCCTTGACTCAACAATGGGAGAGGGCTGTGTGTGTGTGTGTGTGCGTGTGTGTGTGTGTGTGTGTACGGGGGAGTCGGGAGTGGCTGGGGGTTACAGTGTGAACCAAACTGACCAAACTGGACAATAAAATCCCTTTTTTCTGTCATCCTTCAAACTCCTATGGCTGCTATATATCGTCCTATAGGGGTTCTGTGTGACTGCATGCACTCCAACGTATGTCCACTGTTGGTTGATTTCTTATATTCAAGACATGCAATCAGTTTTTGTGTATTTATCTCCAATGTGTGCCTGTTGAGTCGTGGAAGCGCACTCGATTAGTTTGCGGAATTTCCGATTTTTATCAATTATCATTTTTTTTTTGTTTTTGATCCAATACGGCTATGTCCACTGTTGGCGGTTGATTTATAATTCAAGACATGCCAAATCAGGTTTTTGTTTTTGTTTCTTTGTATTATTTCTCCAAAATGTGGGGTTGCCTGTTGGAGTCGTGGATCGGCCCCCCCCCAAAAAAAAAAAAAATAACGACACGAAAATACACAAATATGTCACCCCCCCGGCCACCCCCCCCCCCCCCCCTAGAGATGTACGCTCAAACAGATGGGAGGGGCAGTGTGTGGAACTTGGTGGGGCCATGGTGAGATCAGTCCTGATGGCCTGGGGAGACTCTCTCTCTCTCTCTCTCTCTCTCTCTCTCTCTCTCTCTATCTCTCTCTCTCTCTTTCTCTCTCTCTCTCTCTCTCTCTCTCTCTCCCTCTCTCTCTCTCTCTCTTCCCGTCCCGCTTGTCATTCCCGCTCAGCGTCACCTGAGAGCCACCTGCTTGTTGCTTTGGAGACAAGGCGAGGCGTCTGGAGGCTGATCAAGAGATGCGACGGGGAGATGCGCTCTTACGCTTTGAATCCTACGCAATGGAGAGGAGGGGAGGAGGGGGGGGGGGGGTGATGGGTTTCCTTATTTTTTTCTTCGCGTCGTTCGCCAGTAGTAGGCTATAGCCTGCTATCCTGCTATACAGTACGTCCCTCTTGTCTCCTCTCTGCTCCCAAACTAGTTAGTATTCCGCAGGAGGATCCACCACCTTTCCCCCTCCGCGCACACACACACACACCAGCGCAGGCTCTAAGGGCTCTGCTGGTGAAACAGATAATATAGCCTAACTGGTCGCGGGCCCAGCCCAAAAAACAAAGGGAAGGGGTGGTCGCCATCTTAATGTCTGAGGGTATTAGAGCGGAAACGAAGTATCATTGCAACCCATATCCAAGGCGAAGTCGCACCGAAAGTCGGGGTCGCTGGCTCCATTTCATTTGTGACCACCGTTTGGTTTTTTCTCACAAGTGTTTCCTATCCACGAAAGCGGAAAAAAAAATAGGGCCGGAACCGACCCCCCCCCCCACCACAGGTGTGCAGGACTGACACACTGCAGGACAGGTGCCCCACGGGCCTGATCACTGGCTCATACTGTTCCTCCCCATACCGGTTCTGATGGACTGTGCACGTTTAATTGTCTATTTGTTATTCTAAATTGTATTGTCTATTTGTTATTCTAAATTAGTCATTGTCATCAAAGCTATCCGTTTACTCTTCGATACATGATCTGAGTGTTAGGCCAGTGTTTTCAGTATTTCAGTGTTTTCTATATTTGTGTGTGTGTGTGTGCCGTGTTGGTAGTGTTTTCAGTATTTCAGTGTTTTCTATATTTACAGTTTCAACAATTATCCTAAACAAACTCAAATGAGATCTAGTTCAAACATTGTGTACCCACTCTCACCATGTCATGAATGCCATTTATTAGCCTTAGGTCGATACATATTTCTAGAGCGGTGCGTGTGTGCGTGTGCGTGCGTGTGCCTACACAGGCCTACTATCGCATGTATTTGAGAAGGGAAAGAGATAGAGATAAGAAGATAGAAGGAAGTGAGAGAACAGGGAGTTGTGTATGAGTTGTGTCTGTTGTGTGTGTGTGGTGTGTGTTCAAACTGTGTACCCACTCTCACCATGTCATGAATGCCATTTATTAGCCTTAGGTCGATACATATTTCTAGATATTATATATGGACTTTATTCAAACCCTGCCCCAAGATATGACATTGCAAACTTCAATTGATAAAATAAATACACTTTTATTATAAGATATTTCATATATTCTTCAGAAATCTAGCTCAGTACAACAAGTTGGGTCAACCACACTCGGACACATGTTGGTCAGGACGCAGCACACGGTGACAATCTTGTCGAGGAACGTCAGCTCCTCCCCGGCGCACGCAAGCAACCTTTTATTGGGTATCGGCCCGCATAATATCGTGTACTTATCGCGCACGGTGCCAATCAAACTCTCAACGTGGCTCCTCAGGTGAGAGAGAGAGGGGGGGGGGAGAGAGAGAGAGGGAGGGAGAGGAGAGAGAGGGAGGATGAGAGAGAGAGGGAGGGTGAGCTATCTGCTGCGGTTCCCCCACATTTTTAGCCTCCAGCCCACAGAGCCCGTCTGCGACCGCTGGCCTCATCACCTCGGCGCACATCATTCCCCCGCCTTCCCCCACATCTCCGCTACGATCGGCCAACACCAAATCACCAGGTAGCAATTTATTTAGAAGACCACTGTTTTCAGTGACATACTTGTCACTGACACCCCCCCTCCACCCCTTGGAAATAAATGAAATGGAGCCATGTGGCGTGAACCCAATATGGTACTTCATGGTGTTTCTGTTGTTGTTTTGTCTATTGTGGGAAAAAGACTTCAGGTTGGACGCTCTTTCGGTTTGTATTTCAAGGCGGTCCAAAATAACAGCTACACGGTCGCCAAAGGCCTCCACAAACTGAGGAGGCATCATTTGACACAGAACATCTCTGTCTGGCCATCGCACCAGAGGGCTCAGCTGTGAGTGTAAAACACGAAGCGTTGTGTTAAATACTGTGGCCGCCCCTCTCCGGTCGACGTGAAACAAGTACGCGAGGTGCTGGAGCGGCAGGTTGAGCCTCAGGCGCATCAGAGTCAGAAACACCATTTGAAACGGCGACAATGTTCTGAAAGACGTGGGCAGGTAGGGCATCACAGTGGACAGCAGACCCATTAAGAGTCCAAAGCACGGAAGTCCGGTGTAGTATTTAACTTTCGCGTCGTCCTCTTTCAGAGACTCCTCGTCCATCTTCCGCTTTGCGAGCGCACACTTCAGTTCCCTGTTCTCGTTCAACAGGCGGTTTATTTCAGTACGCCTGTACCTGCAAAAGTCACACTCGCTCAGCTCCTTGAGCACAGGCTCACCTTCAGCCCAACCGGCTGCCTCTTCAGTCAGCTCCACTACGATCGAGGCCGGTTCTGGTTCTGTGTGGTTCCCGGCCGGTTCTTCTGTGTGGTCCTCTGCATCTTTCTCCAGCGGGTGTCTCGGCCCCAAGTGTAACGATGGCGCCCAGTCTGGATGCGACTCATACATCTCATACGCTGGTTTACCTGTGAACACACAAATAAGGCTTTTACTTAAATGCTGACTATGGCGTTTTCAGAAAATCCCATAAGGAACAGAAGAGTGTAGAGAATGTGAAGTTACGTTGCCATAGTAACCATGTTGACTGTTTGTGAGGTACGCGCTGTTCTGTTTACCTGTGCCTGCGTTGCTGCTGTTGTGTTTGTATGGTAAAAAGTTTTGTTTGGAGAAAAATGTGAAGGATGAGGAAGGGATAAGAGGAAGAAAACGGACCGTACCGGGAGAAATTAAATGCCAATGGCAAACATTTGACCAAACAAAAAGAAATAAACAACACCGATCCATATGACTTGCAGCTCAAGACTGGATGAGCGACCCTGATGCACTACCTCCACCCACGTACCCGGACAAAGGTGTCTAAACAAACATTTAATTGTTTCTGGTTATTTATGAATGTATTTTATTTACTTATGTTATATATTATTCATAAATGTATATTATTTAGGCCTATATGTCTGCTTCCTGTTGAACCATCTCCTCAGCTTCATGTTGAGCCCTCCTTGACTGACGTGCAAACCTCTCTGTCTCTTTCACTTCACTGTGACCCAAAAGCAAAGTTGCCATCCAGTCAGGATGGGTGTCCTGTAAATACAGCAAGTTTGTACAACAATGTCAAGGCTTAACCCTCCTGTTATGTTCGTTTGCCAGGAACAGCAATTGTGTTCCTGGGTCAATTTGACCCGGTGCATTTAAATCATCCAAAAGCTGTTCAGAAACCAAAATAATCCTAAGAAATATAGTTTGTACCTCATTACTAACACTATTGCTAACAATTAAATCAATATTTAGTTCAATGGTGTCAACAGTTCACATGGCCAGTCTCTTGTTAATTTGTGTTCATTTCTGGTTCTAAACATTGTATAAATAAAGTTTACTTTCAATAAACATCCTTATGACTCATTTGGTTTGTTTTTACGTGAACGGGGTCAATTTGACCCTGAACAGAAGAGGTGTCTCAATTCCATTTAGTGTCTCATCTCATCTGTATCACCTCATTAAAAAAAATGTTTACATTTACAAAGATTACATGTTATGTAAAACTAACATATTTTATATCTAGGCTTTCCAATGTACAGAAAAAAAGGTTAACATGTGTTTCTTCTTTCTTATTCAAAAACGAGTCAACTGTCCGAATGAAACCATGATTTGTGAGAGCTATAACACCATTGAACTAAATATTGATTTAATTGTTAGCAATAGTGTTAGTAATGAGGTACAAACAATATTTATTATGATTTTTTTGGTTTCTGACAACTTTTGGATGATTTAAAATGCACCGGGTCAAATTGACCCAGGAACACAATTGCTGTTCATAATGAGGTACAAACAATATTTTGTATGATTATTTTGGTTTCTGACAACTTTTGGATGATTTAAAATGCACTGGGTCGAATGGACCCAGGAACACAAGGGTTAAGATCAGTTCAACACATCTGCTGCAGAAGGAGCAGACTGTGAAGGGGGGGGGGGAGGGGGCAGGCAAGGAGAATCCACGATGCAAGTAGCCGCATAAAGGACGAGAGATAGTGTTTGTATGTTCATTTGTAAGTTTGGTTTACTGGGTCCAACATGCACCACAGGCGTTTATTAGAGGTTTTTATGGATATTTCTAAGTATTTTTTGGTTTGGTGTAGAACTCATTAGCAGAGCCGGGGGGTTCAATGGACTGTTCAATATGTCTGGAAAGAGGCTGCAGTTGTTGTTGTGAATTATAGTTCGCTCAGCAACTTCACCGCAGAGATCGTTTGGCAGACCCACTTGTCACGGTCTCCTGGAACACCGGTGGGCATGTGCGAGCGTATCAAGACACTCACATGGCGAGGGATCTCAGCCATTGGATTAAGATTCAACACATTTGAACAACGAAACAAACACCACGGGAAAGCCAAGACCTGAAACGCGAGAGGAGAGAGAGAGTGGAGCCCCGAACGCCGAGACGAAAGAGAGGAGAGAGAGTAGAACTGTAGTGTGAAGATCGCGTTTCACTGTCATTTGTCTGAAATGTTGCAAGGCCACTGCGCAGAAAACCACACTTTCAGATATCGGAATGTTGTCAAACGTGACGCGTCTCCGTACCGCGGCGACCCACGCCGTCCTGCGCCTCCTCGTCACCTCCTCAGCCTGCCTCCCTTCGTGTCTCTTCCACGTGGGGAAGGCGAAGAAACGGATTCCATTCTCCACTTTGACCCCCGAGGGACTGTGTGACCTGCTGCGGCACTTCTGAACGCAGCAGCACTGACCGACCATGGTGAACTTTCAGAATCTCGACGACAACAACAACAACAAAACAACAACAACAACAAAAACAACAACAACCTTTCCGACTTCCCGGGTCGGAGGTCCTACTTCAGGGGGCGTTCCAGTTGCTCCGACGGAAAACGCGGAAATTCCGAACTTCCGAGTACGAATGGAACGCACCACGAGATGGCGCCCTCCCGCTCCAGACAATCAACGTGGTTACTACGGCAACGTCACGTCACATTCTCTAACAGAGTGAGATCTGTGTCAGGCTGGGAGAGTGTTCGTTCTACTTCCTCTCTCTGTAGAGAGGAGAGAGAGAGAGAGAGAGAGGAAGAAGAGCAACCAGAAAAGCAAGAATATCAGCTGTATCTATAAACCTGCTTCACACAACGACTGAAGCCTCCTCTGGCAACCTGAATGCAACAGGAGAAGACGGGGGGGACAAGTAGTATTAATAGGTTTGTGTGTGCGTATGTGTGGTGTGTGTGTGTGTGTGTGTGTGTGTGTGTGTGTGTGTGTGTGTGTGTGCGTGCGTGTGTGGTTGCGTTGGGCGGGATGGGTTTGACAAGGTGGCAATCGGCGGCAATAGGCCATGTTAATGTACTGAGCTGCGATGATAATGTACTCAGGATGAACATCGATCGTGTGGATGATAAGATACTGGCACGCCGTCTTAACGGCCTAGCATGGTTAATTTGATGGGGGTAACTTCTTGTTGGGATCGGGCTTTCGGAGAGGAGGCCATTAACCGCCGTTTTTTTTTTATATTGACTGTTCGCTTGTGTGTGTGTGTGTGTGTGTGTGTGTGGTGTGTGTGTGTGTGTGTGTGTGTGTGCGTGTGTGTGTGTGTGTGTGTGTGTGGGAGTGTTTTGTTTGAATAATGAGACATTTATTCGAAAATACCTTGGTTTTAGTGATCTCGTTCAAGCAAACAAAAGGCTAACAAAGGAACGAATCAGAGCCTATGAGCCTATG
>PIJE02001450.1:22500-25000 GCA_002895965.2 Coryphaenoides rupestris
GGAAAGCACACCCCACCACCACACTCTATTTTTTTACATCTCGGTCTCTGTGGCAAAGCATTGTTTTAAGCGAGAGAGCCCCGCTGCATACATGTGGAGCACAAAGCGCCTTCACAGCACAATACCCCGTGTGTTCCCGCAGAAACTCAAAGTGTCTCGGGATCCACGGCTTCTCTGTTGAATTAGCATTTCCTCCCGAGCCCTGCACAGACACACACAAGTACACACACAGACACACACACACACACACACACACACACACACACACACACACGCAGGCACACACACTCAAGCATAGCTTTCTTCCTCGAAGCAGTTGGCAGCCAAACAGAGAGGCAGACAAAAGTACACATGCACACACGTACTTGCACACATTGTACGTTGGACACATTGGCTTACGGTGCGCACACCTACACACACACACACACACACACACACACACACACACACACACCACACACACACACACACACACACACACACACACACACACACATGCATGGGGCACGCACACGCACACGCACACACACACACACAGCGCAGGCCATGCTACACAATCCCCATACACTGGCGCCACATGTAATCACGTCACATTACGGTGTGTGTTCAGTCCGTGGCTCCATCCCATAATAAGGCCGCCGCCTGTGACCCGGACCGCTCAAATCGGCCCCCCCCCCTGTCGGTCGGTACTCCGGCTGGTCCAGGCTCAAAGGTTCTGAAAATCACCTGCGTTCCACCGGGGATTTATACATGGAAGCAAAACACAACGCCATTGTTGTCCTCCTGCTTACTCCCCATTCACTCCTGCAGTATTCTTCTCAACAAATTCAAAACAACTCAAACAATTAGTAATATAGTACCTAATAAGTACGGTAAAAAGCAAAAAGTGACAAGTAAAGTAGTAATACTCTGTTGGCTGTAAAAGTCCAGGAGTAATCTTATACTCGCATACAAATGGCAACTAGTAGATAGTAGCAGCAACATGTGATGATAAAGTATCATGATAAATGTATTAAGTGACCAGTTCAGTACAGTAAAGTACAGTACTGTACAGTACAGTGACTTGCATGCTATGTAGCCGAGTTTCTAGTGTAAGTGAAGGTCTACCCCTGTAAGTCTGGTGTAATTGTAACAGTCCAATAATACAATAGTCCAATAGTCCAAAAAAATCCAATAATAGTCAAAAATATAAAATAATAATAATCCAATGATGTAAATCCAACAATAATCCGCATCATCAGCATCAAGATTCAAGAGTCAAGAACTTTCTTTGTCACATACAAGTACACAATCAGCATCATTGCGGTCGTGTCGGTGTTGGAGCCACGCGGCCGTTTGACGAAACCGTGGCCTCAGCTGCCCACGTGGGCGGGGCCGGTGGGCGGGGCCGGTGGGCGGGGGGACATAGGTAGTGTCTGCCCGATGGTGCCGAACACCTTATATGTTAAGAGTTAGGCGAAGGGATACGTGTAGTTTCCCTTAGCCAGCCTTAGCCTGTTCAACGGTCCTGACCGAAGTGAATCAGGACCGTTGACGATTACTAATCTGATCTCATTATAAGTCAAATAATAATAAAAACAATTTACACATCAAAAACGACGAGTATTAATATTAAGCATGATACTGTTCTTTATATGTTCAATGACAAAAAACGAATCTGTCTGTCTGTCTGTCTTCTGTCTGTCGATATATCTATCTATCTATCTATCTATGTATGTATCTATCTGTTTATCTATCTATCTATCTATCTATCTATCTATCTATCTATCTATCTATCTATCTATCTATCTATCTATCTATCTATCTATCTATCTATCTATCTATCTATCTATCTATCTATCTATCTATCTATCTATCTATCTATCTATCTATCTATCTATCTATCTATCTATCTATCTATCTATCTATCTATCTATATGTATTATATCCGTATATCTGTATATAAAGTATATGGTGTTGCCTGCATGGGATGCATTGCCTGTGGCTGACAGTGATTTCATTCCCGCTGCCACTGTTCAGATGTGACAGATATCGCTCAGCTGTCCGTCAGAGGCCTCTCCCGCCCACAAACCCAATGTATGTACAGCCCACCCCCCACCCCCCGCCCCCTCCACACCCCCCCTTCCCCTTCCCCCTTCCCCCTTCCCGTGATCCTAAATGTGGTGCAGAAGCAGCAGGGACCGCCGGGACAATCAGAGGCTCATGTTTGTTAGGGAATTGCACCTCCAGAAGTCCCTGGACTCGGGGAAGTAATTAGATGTTGCCAATCTCTCTCGACCATCGCCGGGGAGTGAGTCCTGCGTGGCGGCGTGGGTGTGTGTGTGTGTGTGTGTGTGTGTGTGTGTATGTGTGTGTGTGTGTGTGTGTGTGTGTGTGGTGTGGTGGGGGGGCTCTTAATGGAGATCCTGTCTGCACGTATACGGAGGATACACCATCCCCCCTGACATCCTACCCTCCCATCCTCCCTACCCTAACCAATATCTCAAAGTCAAAGTGTTTT
>PIJE02001450.1:30000-32500 GCA_002895965.2 Coryphaenoides rupestris
TTTGGAGCAAAAGAGCCCAATCATTGTACGTCCTCTAAAAGGGCTTGTTTTTGCCACTGACAGTTCTCAGATTGTTATTTTAAGTGTCTGACAACATTATTGAAATGACCCCACAAAGAGATGTTCAGGGACACTCGCGCTAACCAACTCAAGCTCAAGGAAATGTCTCGCTCTGAAATCTTGGGAAACCTTCATCCGCATTGTCGAAATCAGCTAAATAGTCATGACTTTTTCTATCGTCCAACACAATAAACTCTTGCCAGTACTCGTCTGTTCTCTTCATTCTCTTCTTGGAACAACTCAACTCTCGCGAGATTTCCGAGCAATACTTCTCCTTGAGCAAGACTTGGTTGGACGCAAAAACAAACAGACCACAATAAGTGAAAAGTATAGAAATAATTGTATTTCTCTCCTTTACATAATGTTGTCAGACATCTATAATGACAACCTGAGCCCGTCAGCAGCTAATACAAGCACTTTTAGAGAACGTATATATTGACAGGCATGATTGCCCCAAAGGGTTACAATGCAGACATTCGCGGCTGTGCTCTCGCTCAATACTGGACCAATTTAAAAAATTGGTCTCCACATTAGACAGCTAGACCCAAAATGATGGCAAAATGGGGTCCAGGTTGAAAAATCCAGAAGTTATCCTTTAAAGTAGTAATAATAATAATAATAGTAATAATACCTATTGAGTTTGTGTCAGTGTGTCTCAGTCGGTGTGGGTGTTCTCAAGCTGTGCATGTGTGTTGTGTCGCTAGGTCTGTGTATGTGTGTGTGTGTGCGTGTGTGTGTGTGTGTGTGTGTGTGTGTATGTGTAAACTCCTGCATCGTCGATGTTAAAACTAGTTAAATGATAATAAACGTATTTAATGTTCCAAAATAATAATAATTCTCGTCCTGGAACAGAAAGAACAGCCAGTTGATGTAGGAAAGAATGGGGGCTGAAGTTTGTCTGAATGTTTTGAGTTCCCAATACGGTATTGTCCTTTATTCACAGTTTCTGTCTTTAAACGTTATTCTATGTGTTTGCCAACTTTTTTTTCCGATGTAATCAATTGAGAGTGTGCCAGACACACACTTTCACTTTCTGTTTTTGTCTTCCAATGTTTTGTTAAAATGTATATTTTAAACTCGCTCAACGAAATTTGACGGTTCCTGTCACCGCGACACAATCCAGAGAGGGAATTTCAGGTGACTTTTCCCAAATTGGATACAGCTGTGATACCTCTGGGTGTTATGGAAATGGTAAAAGCTTCAGCGCACAAAGCTGCCGGCTTCAACCACCCACTGCTGGCTTTAAATGCACATTTTTTTTCAACGTGCAAAACTATGAAGCAAAATAATTCTGCATTAGGACAGTTGAGTCATGCATTGCCATGTAAATAAGCAGAGCATTGCGAGGCCCTTTGGGGAATCCTACACCAGCCAAAGAACCATCCTACGTTTCCTACCTTCCTCCCTTCCTGCCTTCCTTCAAGGAACCTAACTAGTGCATTTATTTCCTACTGGAATGGGGGCAGTGGTATGTAGCCATGTTTCCTAGGTTTGCTCCCTATCCAGGCAGCATCCTAGCAATTGGGACACAACACGACTTTTCTGCTTTACTATTCATCCCTGGTGCTAAATCCTTGCCTCAGACCATCCTGGGAAAGTGATGAATTATAGCTGCAATATCTTGCACTGGTGGAGGGCCAAATTCCATTGGTATATACTGTACATCTTAAAGCTGTGTGCCCGTTCTCTCAATGCACACACACAACCGTATATATTTATGTTGGCTATATACGTCTCATGTATATTGTTTGGATTTATATATTGCGTCATCGTTGTTCTTCCCCACGTGGATTGTCGTGATTATTACGGGGATATAGATGTTAATGGGGATATGAACAGATGATTCTTTTTTAGTGCTGTACAACCAAAGCCACAAAGTACATGTGATACACACACATCTGACAAAATTAACAAAAATATATTAGGGCTGGGACTTTAACGCGTTAATTACGATTAATTAATTACAGAAAAAATAACGTGTTAAAACTAATTAACGCATTTTAATCGCACTTTATTTTTGCACTCCAAACACCACGGAACGTTTCTCAGTGGACGTATTGTAGGCTCAAATATGGACGGACCAGAAGAGACCGCATTTGACCGTTTTTTTGTTGTTGTTGTTCCCATTTTAGATGGTAGAGATGGCACTTTATGTTAAACTGTTGGTCTGTGTAGATAAAATAAACAGGATTTTGCTGCTTAAACGTATGTATATGTCTATTCATTGATTCACTCGTATACCAAAATCCATTTGAATTGGAAAATGTTGCTTCTCGTGTCAAATATTGATATGCGATTAAAATGCGATTAATTACGATTAATTAATTACAAAGCCTCTAATTCATTCGATTAATGTTTTTAATCGAGTCCCACCACTAAAATATATACAATGAATCATTCAGGGATGAGAATATTAACATTGTAGATACCTATTCTTCAG
>PIJE02001450.1:35000-52500 GCA_002895965.2 Coryphaenoides rupestris
TATTAAAGATTACGTTTTTTTTCTTCTTCTTCTTCCTGTTATTTTTTTTTTTCCCCCGCACCGAAGGAATTAGCATTAGTGACGGTTTTAACGTCAAACGGCTCGTTCAGGGTTGTCACTCTTCCTGCACCTCGTGAGAGAAATGAGACGACGGCTTAATACGGCGGCGCCAACATAACCACCTCACCGCGCTGCCAGCCGACAGCCCCACGCCACACACACACACAACAGCACTTTCCATGTTGATATGCAAATACCGCCATACACTGCAGACATAATACGTGTCGAACTATGCTAAAAATGTATTAATAAGGCAACCCGGGCCGGTTTTAGTTCCAACTAAAATTGTCTGAAGCGGATTAGTGGTGAAACTTTGACACAGAATTGTATGCATTTATTCTTTTCATGTTGTTTGGCCTTTTTTTTTTTTTTACAGAATAACACCTTTCCTAAGCGAGTCTTTTTGTTACCTGCTGGCCAGTGCTATCATAGTGTTCCAGTGTTATTCTGAAGTCTTACACACACACACACTCACTAGCGGCCCCCTGAGCTGGCCACTTTTTGCCACTCTTGCTTAAAAAAAAGCCACAATTTAGAGAAAATAGGTGTGAAATTCCTATGTGGCCTGCCAGGCTCTGCCAACCAGTTTGTGAACATTCTACTCTGCTCCAAACTCAAAGTTGGCGTTCTTTCTTTCGGTGGCTTCGGTGGAAAAGTGGCTTTCCTGAGGTACTTTGCCGCCACGACACAGCTGATATTGGCCACAGCCTCAGAGAAAGGGTTAAGCTTCTTGGAAATGTAGACATAGATATAGATAGATATTTATTTATTCGTCCTTTCGGGAATGCATCATGTGCCATACAGCAATCGTCAGACACACAAACAGACAATTACAATACTGACAACCACGACAACACAACAGCACCAACAACCAACAACAACAGAACACCTCAACCAGGTCACAGACCTATACACGACCTAGGTTATATGTTATACATGATATTTGGATTGCAGACTATTTCCAATAGCGCTGTCATAACTAAGCATCGACACCATTTGAAGTTGTAATTATCTGTAATTATTATCGGCACCATTTTTATTTTGGGTTCCATGTCTCTCTGGAGTGGACGAAGATGGATTGATCATCTTCATCCTCCTCTTCACCATCTACGAGACCTTTGTATCGTGCAAATGACGTTCCGTGTTTGTGTGTCGAGCGACGAAATGTCGAGCAAGTCCCACGAGCTGCTCCACATGTGCTCCCGGTTTGTCACACGCTTCTAAACCCAGCTGCGTTGCCATGCCCCCCCCCCTCCTCACACACACACACACACACACACACACACACACTCGCACACACACACACACACACACACACCCATCATCACCATCTATCTGCCGCTGTCGCGTGCTCTGAATGTACAGTATATAAAGGCCGCTCAGTGTTCACGTCATGGCAGGAGAGTCTCTGGCCTGCATGGATCATTAAGAGCCTCCATTACGTGAATGCATTAGGCGTCGATGTGACCATTGTAACCGTCGAGTAAGTAAGTGTTTTCTTTTTCTTTTTCTTTTCGCCCCCCCGCTGGGAAATTCTCTAAGGGATTGCAATTAAGGGGCAAACTGTTTTAACAAATCGTCAGCGGCTACATTCTGGAGCGGTGCTGGAAAACAAAACGGAAGGTTTTATTTCTGTGTAATTTTCCAAACGTATGCATACATTTAAATTGTTAATTATTTTTTCGGGGTACAAAAGAAGAAGAAAAAAAAACCAGTACAAAAGCGGCCAATCAAACGGCGGTTGGCGGAGTGGCGAGCGAGGTGACGGAGCACAAAGCGTCACGCCGCCGTGTCGCGCCGCTCAGCGGTAATCGTCGATGAAATCACATA
Organism: Coryphaenoides rupestris; assembly: GCA_002895965.2. NCBI lineage: Eukaryota > Metazoa > Chordata > Actinopteri > Gadiformes > Macrouridae > Coryphaenoides > Coryphaenoides rupestris. The sequence goes on from PIJE02001450.1 coordinate 36,891, forward strand.
TTCTATGCGCCCCCTCGCTTTGAAGCCTGATTAACAGCCCACCCAATTAGCAGATTTGTATTGTTTGTCCCCTAATTGTATTCAACCTCCTAATAGCTTAATCTCTTCGCTTTTGCATCCTCGTCGCCGCGACGACAACAACAACAACAACAACGACGCATGCAGGCTAGGTCCTATAGGAGCCTGACGAGATCCGATGTGTACGTTGTGAATAATAGCGGAGGACACAGTGACGATAGAGAGGAGGGACACACACACACACACACACACAGCGGGCTACCCCCCGGTTGGAGGAGCCATCTTTGCTAATCATCACTTTAAATAATCCATGGCTTACATCGTGTAGCATCCTTAGCCCACGGCGAGGAGCAGCGACAGTGTCTGATGCTAACGCGGCCGCTACGATTGTGTTCGATGACACGGGAAACCAAAAAACTACTCTGTACCGGTGACAACGCATTCGCCATTAGCCAACACACAGTGGCCGGCAATGCATCATTGTAAATACGTCATTGTAAAAAATAACGCTTGTGAAAATATGCACGCATTTTGATTTCGATTTTGCATTTGATTTAGCATATTTTTTTTACTGCAATATTGCCATTGCAGGCACAATCTAGTGTTGCAAAAAAAATATTGATTGTAATGTGTTGCAACATTTTCTTGGAAAAAGAAAAAACTGCTCACAATGTTGAGGAACAAATAAAAAAAAACCTGCCAATCTGCATTCCTAAGGAGCAGCAGTGGAGCCGCAGCAGCAGCAGCAGCAGCAGCAGCAGCAGCAGCAGCAGCAGCAGCAGCAGCAGCAGCAGCAGCAGCACGCACGCCGCGGCCCTGTAGCCCGCGTGGCGCTAACTGGCGCTCAGCTGCATGTACTCATTATAAGCTAACATGTCAGAACACATCTTGCGCTCCGGCAAATCAATTTACGCTGGATGGAGGTTCTGGTAATAGCCCGGCCCACTTTAGTATCTGGCAAACACGGCTGTCAAAATGGGCTAGTCGCTGCATAATATATACACCCCCCCCCCCGACACACACACACACACACCCGTACACACACCATCCCCTCGCCAGTGGTATCAATTTGCAATCAATATGCAATGAAGCCTCATCAAAGAGTCCCCCCCCTCCCCCTCCATGTTCATGTTATGGACAAATTTGATGATGTGTCACCATTGGCAGAAACGGAGAAAGCGTGCGAGAGAGAGGGCGATCGAGAGAGAGAGAGAGCGACACACACGCACACACACACACACACACACACACACACACACACACACACACACACACACACACTCGAGGCAGGGGATGTTGGTGAGATCTGGGGAGGGTGGGGAGGGGGGAAGGGAAGGGGGGGCGGGGGGTGTGGGTGGGATGACAGACAGTCTGGTATAATGATGTATAATGTGTGCTCCCCTGTGCTGCTGTCTATTAACCTGCGTGTGGATCGGGGGGGAGGTGTAATGACAAACCAATCGTTATTATGCACTCATCATCCACCCCCCCCCCCCCCCCTCCTCCCACGGGGGGGTTGGTTGTTTTCCCTTCTAGTGCTTTTTTTTTTTTGTTCTTTTTTTTTTTTTCCTGTCAGGTCTAACCAGGGGATTGCTAAACGCTTAGCACTTCACTTCCAGTTTGGACTCTCGCCGTGCTAAGTAGCATAAGCACACACACACACACGCACACACACACACACGCACACACACACACGCGCACACACACACACAATACACGTTTCCTTTCCGTGCTTTTTCGCAGAGGGTTCACCGTGGTTATGTTTCATTAGTGTTTTATTAGACTTTCTTTTGTATTTAAAGCCACCCTCACGGGCTTTTTCTCGGAGGTGAGACGGACGGTGAGTCTCTCCGGCAGAATATAATATAATATAATATAATATAATATAATATAATATAACACCCACATGTAAACAAGAGTACGCGCCGCGCTTACATGGACTGTGACGGGCGCCGCCTGGCACCTACTCTGACGAGAGTAGGTGCACCTAATAAGACAGACTATTACTTTATTAGAGCCTTGAGGGGGGAAATGTGGGTGAGAGCTACAGTACGGCAGCGGCAGCAGTCGAGGACGTTTTCCCTGGAAATGAACTAGTCGGAGGGCGGGATGTGTTAGAGTCGCTATATATAGGCCCGGTGTTCAAGGCCTGTATGGAATATGTAGTGTGGGACGGTGTGTAATGCGCCAACATGTGGGAGGAGACTTGTCAAGGCTTTACCACCACCCACCCACCCACCACCACCACCACCACCCACCACCACCACCACCCTCGTTACACTGACTCCAGGCGCAAAGCAGGAACCACATTTAAGACGGTGCGTGCGTGTGTGTGTGTGTGTGTGTGTGCTACCGTTGCGTAACAATTACTGCATAATCAAGTGAGAAAATGTCATGAACCCCCCTCTGCGAGTGCCGCAGATTGTCTTCCGGCATCACGAGTCATCAGCGATCTATCTCGTGTTGTCGCTTGATTGAAATTAAATGCATGGAGCACAGTTCCATGTCATCAATCAATGTGCGACGAGACACAGACCTTGTCGCACGTAGAGATGCAAGTGTTAACGTAAAGGATTTAGGTTATGGTCACTGTGTACTGCATGCATGTATACTGTACACACACGCGTACATGCAGTCACTTTCAAGGACTCTCTCTGCACGCAACCTGCGACCTCCACCGGCTCCCCGGGTAATCGGCCGCATTAGATTCAAGACACTGGTACTGGCCTACAAGGCTGTCAGCAGAACCGCCGCCCCCCTACCCCACTACCTCCGACAATGTAAATGAACCGTTGGTGTGCACATTCGGCTCTGTAACACACACTGCCGTCTGACTGTGTCGCTCTGTCTGTCAGGGGTTCTTCTTCCGTGTATTTGATCGCGTTGGGTTCTCTGTTCTACATTTGCATGGCTCCCTTACGTGGTGGTGGTGGTGGTGGAGTCCGGTCCGGTGTGATTTGAAGGAGGGAACACAGCAATAACACCATTAATCCGGGAACTCCTCTGGGCAATGGAACTAATTCCCCTGACTGGACTTAAAGACTTTGAAAGATGAGAGAGGCACACACTACTCTTATTTATGGTGTATATTCATATTTATTTATATTATTGATACACTGCCTACAAGGGGCTTATAGAGAGTAGTAGTAGTAGTAGTAGTAGTAGTAGTAGTACTGTTTTGCATAATGTGGTGTGTGTGGGTGTGTGTGTGTGTGTGTGTGTGTGTGTGTGTGTGTGTGTGTGTGTGTGTGTGTGTGTGTGTGTGTGTGTGTGTGTGTGTGTGTGTGTGTGTAAAAACGGTATGTTACTGGTGTTTTAACTATTTCAATGAGGTCTAAATTACTAAGTTTACCGACAATATTATTCATTTGGGTTGCTTCAGGCAAAATATTTTGTGCTGGTCCTTTTAATTAGTTATATATTTTCTCCTTTTCACAACTTCTATCCAATTGGCCCAAAGCTATAATTACCTACATTTGCGTTCTCAAAAGCCAGGTGCAAACAAGCAGCTTACTGCTTCTGTTTGTAATACACATTGTTTATCCTCCACCTATTGAATGGATACTCAACATACTATATATACTACACAATGAGGCTGTGTAACACTGGACACTGGGCAATGCTTAGAGGTGTGTTGTCCACTGTTAGCACCGGCCTCCAGGAACTGGCCAGTCACATGGACATGGACTCTCTACTCAGCTTCCGACAAATATAAACCAAAGACAAAGTCAAAGTCAAAGTGTTTTGTTGTCACATGTACAGTACATCACACACACACACACACACACACACCCCTCGCCAGTGGTATCAATTTGCAATCAATATGCAATGAAGCCTCATCAAAGAGTCCCCCCCCTCCCCCTCCATGTTCATGTTATGGACAAATTTGATGATGTGTCACCATTGGCAGAAACGGAGAAAGCGTGCGAGAGAGAGGGCGATCGAGAGAGAGAGCGACACACACGCACACACACACACACACACACACACACACACACGTACACACACACACACACACACACAATGGTGCGTGCGTGTGTGTGTGTGTGTGTGTGTGCTACCGTTGCGTAACAATTACTGCATAATCAAGTGAGAAAATGTCATGAACCCCCCTCTGCAAGTGCCGCAGATTGTCTTCCGGCATCACGAGTCATCAGCGATCTATCTCGTGTTGTTGCTTGATTGAAATTAAATGCATGGAGTACAGTTCCATGTCGTCAATCAATGTGCGACGAGACACAGACCTTGTCGCACGTAGAGATGCAAGTGTTAACGTAAAAGAATTTAGGTTATGGTCACTGTGTACTGCATGCATGTATACTGTACACACACGCGTACATGCAGTCACTTTCTTTCAAGGACTCTCTCTGCACGCAACCTGCGACCTCCACCGGCTCCCCGGGTAATCGGCCGCATTAGATTCAAGACACTGGTACTGGCCTACAAGGCTGTCAGCAGAACCGCCGCCCCCCTACCCCACTACCTCCGACAATGTAAATGAACCGTTGGTGTGCACATTCGGCTCTGTAACACACACTGCCGTCTGACTGTGTCGCTCTGTCTGTCAGGGGTTCTTCTTCCGTGTATTTGATCGCGTTGGGTTCTCTGTTCTACATTTGCATGGCTCCCTTACGTGGTGGTGGTGGTGGAGTGGAGTCCGGTCCGGTGTGATTTGAAGGAGGGAACACAGCAATAACACCATTGATCCGGGAACTCCTCTGGGCAATGGAACTAATTCCCCTGACTGGACTTAAAGACTTTGAAAGATGAGAGAGGCACACACTACTCTTATTTATGGTGTATATTCATATTTATTTATATTATTATACACTCTACAAGGGTGGCTACTAGAGAGTAGTAGTAGTAGTAGTAGTAGTAGTAGGTACTGTTTGCAATATGTGGTGTGTGTGTGTGTGTGTGTGGTGTGCCTGTATGTGTGGGATGTGTTGTGTGTGTGTGTTGTGTGTGTGTGTGTGTGTGGTGTGTGTGTGGTGTGTGTGTGAAAAAAACGGTATGTTACTGGTGTTTTATAACTACTTTCAGATGAGGTCATAAATTTACTAAGTTACACGACAATATTATCATTGGGTGGGCTTCAGGCAAAATAACTTTTGTGCTGGTCCTTTTAATTAGTTATAATTTTCTCCTTGTTCACCAGATCTTCTATCCAAGTTGGCCCAAAGCTATAATTACCTTACATTTGCCGTTCTCAAGAAGCCAGGTGCAAACAAGCAGCTTACTGCTTCTGTTTGTAATACACATTGTTTATCCTCCACCTATTGAATGGATACTCAACATACTATATATACTACACAATGAGGCTGGTGAAACACTGGACGCTGGGCAATGCTTAGAGGTGTGTTGTCCACTGTTAGCACCGGCCTCCAGGAACTGGCCAGTCACATGGACATGGACTCTCTACTTCGACAGCCTTACCGACCAAATATCGATAACCAAGACAAAGTCAAAGTCCAAGTGTTTTGTGTCACATGCTACAGTACATCACAACAGCAGGTCGTCAGTTCTGAACAGTGAAGGCTCTTGTGACATGGCAGGCGACAGTGCATAGAAGTAGACAGAGAGAAAAAAATATATTATGCATACAATATATATTATCATACATACTGAGAAGGGCACAAGTATACAGAATAAATATAACACAGTGTACATAATGAAGAGTAACGCAGAAGACAAGTAATTTATTTGACATTTAACTGAAGAGAATGTACTCACATAAACACACAACAATGTGTGGCTAAGCAGGAAGAGATTTGATCTTTAAAAAGTGGAAATCTTTGAGCTTCCACCTGGCCAGCCAATCAGCAGGGAGCAAACACTGCACACAAACACCTAATTAACTCATCGTCCAATCAACTGGAGCACATCAACAGGCTAGCACACACAGAAACATGAACACGGGGAGTGACATTAAAGGGCCCCAATTTAGACACCAGGTGTGAGTGTTGCTCAGTCATTACGATGCCTTGTCAGAATTGTCATGTGACTCGAAATTGTTAATTGTGACTCATATCAGGCCGGCGGTGACATCATGGACGCTGCCACTTGTGATGTCACTATGTCACAACTGACACACCCAGTCACAGAAAACGATGTTTCTGCTCTTGAATTAAATTGCGCTCAGGGAACACAACGCATCGTCGTCGTTCAGAACTTTAAACATTAAATCCGCTGTTGCTTTAAATACTCAATCTACCTGTTCCCCGTTGTCATTGGCCAGTTTATATCCCGGGTCATAGGTCAGGGCGACCAGTTTGGCTTCTTGCTGTAACATAATATCGATACTTCTGTTATTAGCACCCTTGTTAACTTTGTACTTTATTTTAATTATATACGTGAACGCATGTCTAGCCTGTGTGATAACGCTGTTTATCACATTTTTCTCATTAAGGGGATATTGGTATAATGGCACCGTCATAACTTTGTTAAAAGAAGCGACCGAATCAGACAATTCAGTGAATAACACAATCACTGTCAACGCCACACCTCATCGGCAGCAGCTGGAAGTAATATTATCAATTTATTTTTGCACTGCGGTGCGGTGACAGCAATTACGCAATTCTGTATGGCTGTTAATTTAGCTTCTCCCCCGTGGAAGTCGGGTGTTTAGCAAACCGCTTTTTCGTTAAATGATCTTCCAGCCTATTAAGTGATCCTATCTGCATGATTCCACTGTATGGATTCAAACTTGCACAGATAATTAAATCTGTATTATCAGATGGAGCAGATAGCATGTCTGCCGGCGGACAATATATGAGCTTGAGCATTGATGTGAATGCGGTACGTTTCGGTGTACATGCAGGCTATGCCATAACCAGCAAACCATATACACATTCTGGTAGAAGCTAAGCATTCTGCAGTATATAAAATATGTCAGTGATGATGCTTGAATAATAATGCAGTTTGTTTATTGGCTAATACTGAGCTTTATACGAGGTACTATCCTCCAATCCTCCAAGCCAGATAGTCCAATGTAATTGGATGAGAGCAATGCAAATTGGGCAATGTGTTGTTTCTTGTGCGTAATATCGGGCCGCTGCCGGGCTTTCCTTCAGTAGTTGTGGGGCGGGCGGGCGGAGGAGTCAATTTAAATGTGTGTGTTTTGTGCTTGCAGCTGGACTGCAGCTATTTTGTTTCTTGAGTCAGATCCCTGTGGAATAGCGAAGCTAAATTCTGTTTCCGCGCCGTTAGTTCCTCGACTCTGCTTTTCTCGGACCCAAAAAACTCGGCCCTGTCATCATCCCATGCATCGAGCAGCTCACCCGTGTTTAATTAGTTATGTTATTGAAGTCTCCTCCCTCTTTGTTTTTTTCGCTCAACTGAGGCCCTCTCCGCTCCAATGTTGTGTTTTTTTTTTGTGTGTGGGTGTGGTCCCTAAAAACTAAGTTAGCCCTCGGTTTAGCAGCTGGAGGCGGCGGCGATGAAGGTTCCGTTCTGGGAACTGATGCCGCTTCTGGGTCAATAACGTTCAGAAGATGGGGTGAAGCGACAAAGATGTTCCCGTTCTTTTCTCATTCATGTTACTTTTGACCCTTGTCTGTACGTTTTTGTTTTGTTTGTTTCTTTGTTTTTTTCGTGCGGCGCGGTTTCTGTGTCTCTGTGACTTTGCCTCCCAAGGAAGGCGCCGGCCGACGAGAACATTGGCACTCGCTGGAAGTTCATTCATAATAACTCATAGTTCATTCATAGTACTTTTCATATAACGAGAATAGTGACTTGGCTCCGACAACTGACTGACTCACTCAATGTCACTATCATCCAACAATATCTGTGTTCTTTCTTTTTATCTGATCAACTGTGGCACAAAGAAGTAATTGTATTCAGATTTTGATCAGAACACACACACACACACAACACACCACGGATTCAGAACATCACACCATACATCACACGACTGAATCCGAACAATTCAGTCGTGTGTTCTGAATCCGAACGATGTTTCTTTGCCATCTCCTGTTCTTTTCTGTTCTGTTCTGTTCTGTTCTGCTTCCAAAGGCATCTGATGACTGACTTCCTGGCTCCTTGTGCATGGGACCATAAAAGGGCGCATTTCCTGTTCTACCCCATGTCTCCCCCCACACCCCCCACACACCCTCCCCCCCACCCCGCCTCCCCCCTCCCCCAAGCTGGCGTTTTAACTGTTCTTCACAGCCATGGCACTCTGAGCCATAGGCAACTGCCAATCACTCAGTTCACCCTGGCTCGCACGCTTGTAAACACACACACACACACACACACACACACACACACCCTGAAATACAGCAAAGCCAGTGTTCATCTTTTACTTTTCTAAATGTGTGTTTGTGCTTTTTTGTTGTTGATGTCAAGTAAACAACGGCACATATACCATGGGAGGTCTATTCAAAGGGACCTTGTGTGAGAGAGACGCTTCTAGCGACAGAGCTATGTGCAATGATAGAATATATTTATATTTATATTTATTTCCTCTCTCTCTCTCTCCCTCTCTCTCTCCCTTTCTCTCTCCCTCTCTCTCCCTCTCTCTCGTTGACATAGCGACGCCCGGCCAGGCTGCGTGCCTCCTCATAGCATTTCGTCGTTTTGACAATTTCCTCTAAAGATTACTGGATCTATTTCTAGCTTTAATCATGGCTCCAAATGGTTAACTGGCATGGCGTGTGTGTGTGTGTGTTTGTGTGTGTGTGTGTGTGTGTGTGTGTGTGTGTGCCGTGCGTGTGCATAGGTGGGGCGTAGTGTGTGTGTGCGGTTGTAAATTGGACGTTAGAGTGCATGGAGTAAAGGGAGATGAATGTATAGCAATGTGTGCAATTTACTTTGTGTTTGGCCTTGCATATCTAAGTGTGTGCATGTGTGTGTGTGCGTCCATGCGTGTGTGTGTGTGTGTGTGTGTGTGTATATATGCATGCACCTGTGTCACATGCATTAATTAATTGCCTGCTGACATGGCCATTAATATCACAGCTTGGAGGAAACAGTACTTTGTTAAAAGACGCTTTCCATATGCAAGAGTGCACCAGTGTACATGTGCGCGTGTGTGTGTGTGCGTCTGTGTGTGCGTCTGTGTGGTGTGTGTGTGTGTGTGAGGGTCTAGAGACGAGATAGCATGCCTAGTAGTAGTAGTAGTAGTAGTAGTAGTAGTCGTAGTAGTAGTAGCAGTAGCGGTGGTGGTGTTGTTGTAAAATATGCAGGTGATGGTGTCGGTGGAGGTGACGCTGGTGGTAGTCGGTGGTTGGTGACGTCGGTGCCGGTGGGAGGTATGCAAGACTAGGGGCCGACACATGTGGCTTTCTTGGCTCCCCACCAGCGCAGTGAGTGAGTCACCCCCTACCTGAGAACTGCAGACACACACACACACACACACACGCACACACACACCACCACACACACCGGCAGCATCTATTCAGCCCACAAATAGCTGAGGAGACGCAAGTGTCACTGTTTATGAGGAGGGGGAAAGCACAAAGTGAAAGGTAGAAAATGGGTCACTTGACAACAGATATTACAGCAAGAAGGGGAGCTCATGCATGTATTCACCCGCGCGCACACGTGCACACACACGCGCGGCATGCACGTGCACACGCCTACGCGCGGGAGCACCCCCAGCATACACGTGCACGTGCACATGCACATGCACGTGCACGGACATAAACAGGCCAGCTGTTGTGGCCTTTGGAGGACTCTACTCTATTTTCGTTCAATTGACCCGGAACTAAAACACCCCGGTGTCCTCTTTGTCTGCCCCCCCGTGTGTGTGTTCGTGTGTGCGTGTGTCATAATGTGTGTGTGTGTGTGTGTGCGCGCGGTGTCAACGGGGGCACACAGCCAGCACTCGCGTGTGTGTGTGTGTGTGTGTGTGCGTGTGCGTCATCCTTTTTAATGCCTATTTGCCTTTCTGCCTGCATATCCTGGCATATAAAAACTTTGGCCTCAGCAAAATATACAAATATACACCACCCGCCTCCGCCTCCGCCCCTGCCTCCACCACCGCCACCACCGCCACCACCACCTCACCCCCACCTTTGTACCGAAGGAGATTATATATTTCTGTTCTGTTGTTCTCGGGCGCGTATCTCCTTATAGGAAAGTTCCGTTGCGTGAAGGGAGGATTAACTCCGTAGTGGCCCGGTGTCGCTTTCCTTATCGTATTCTCTTTACGATCACGTTTACAGCGTGGCGGTCGCAGAGAGCAGGCGGGGAGAGTGGGAGGAGTTGGAGGGAGGAGGAGGAGCAGTACAGGAGGAGAAGAGAGGGGGAGGACACAAGAAGTGGGCCGGGACGTATGGAGAGGAGAGATGGAGGAGAGAAGAGGAAAGGAGGAGGCGTGTGGCGGAGAGGAAATGTGGAGAGGAGGGGGAGAGAGAAGTGGAGGAAGGGGGGAGAGGAAGTGAAGGTGTAGAGAGAGGGGAGGAAGGTGGAGGAGGTGAAGAGAGGAGAGAGGGGGGGGAAGGTGGAGGAGGTGTAGAGAGGAGAGAGGAGAGGGAGGGGCTGGGTTCGACGGGACTTATTAAGCGACGGAAGGGGGGAAAAAAGACAGGAACCTTCTGCGGCCGTTCGGAGGTCATCGCCGCGGCAAACGAGAGCGCCGGGTGGGTGGGGGGGAAAGTGGAAGGCAAGGGGGGAGGTGAGGGATGGAGGGAGGGATGGAGGGAGGGATGGAGGGAGGGCGTTTGACAGCCGCTCTACAGAGAGCGCTTGGCACCGACAGATTTCCCACCTAGCGCGGGGTCAAGAGCCGGAGTTTAGAGATGAGACGGAGGCTGGATTGAAGGGATGGAATTGGGGGGAGGCAAGGGCGAGGGGGGAGCAGTGAAACGAAGCCAGAATCTCCTTCTCTTTCTCTATACTCTATATATATTATATATACATATATATATGGTGTTTTTTCATAATACATAGAGCTTAGAAAATTATGATCTATAATTCATGATCTCCATAAGACAAGACCTTTTTTCTCGGTTCCTTTTTTTCTCGGTTCCTATCCCCCCTCCCCTTCCCTCCCCTTCCCTCCCCCCCCGAGTCCATTACAGCCTGCGTCATCTCCGTCGTCTCCGTCGCCCCGATCCCCTTATCCCCCGATTCGTATGCGCGCCGCTCTTTTGTTTGACGAATGGCTCATTCAGCCTTTATCTCACCTGTTACTCCATAATACCTCCTGTACGTTAAGAGCTGAGTGGCGCGCACGCACACACACACACACACACACACAGACACAACACACACACGCACGCACACACACAGACACACACACAACACACACAGACACACACACACACGCACGCATACACACACACACACCGCCACAGCCGGCGGCACGCAACGGTGACGGATGGGCGCGCGGCGATGAAGACACACTCGCACCCGCGCGCGCACACGCTGACACTCTCACCGGGAGGGAGGGAGGGAGGGAGGGATGGAAGGAGGAGGAGGAGGAGGGTGAGGAGGGAGGAGGAGGAGAGGAGGGGAGAGGGGGGGAGGAGAGGGAGGAGGGGAGGGGAGAGGAGGGAGGGGGATGGAGAGGAGGGAGAGAAGGAGAGGAGGGAGGAGGGAGGGGAGAGGGAGGGGAGGAGAGGAGGGAGGGAGGAGGAGGGAGGGTGGAAGAGAGGGAGGTGAGGAGAGAGGGAGGATGGGGATAAAGAACAAAAAAATGAAGTTGAGTAAGGAGAAGAAAGGGATACGCCAGAGAATGTTGGGCGGAGGAGGGAGGAGGAGGAGGAGGAGGAGACAGGTGGGGGAGGGAGGAGAGCGGGACGAGGGAGGGGAGGGTGGGAGAGGAGGAAAGGCGGTGATGTGGCGGATGAATGACAGAAAGGGGTGGAGGAAGAGGGGAAGGGATGAGAAGGAGACAGAGGGTAGGGAGGGGAGAAGGGAGAGAGGAAGGAGGGGAGGAGGGGGAGGAGGAAGGAAGGAGGAGGAGAGAGGAAGAGGAAGAAGAGGGGGGAGAGAGGAAGGAGAGAGGAGAGGAGAGGAGAGGAAAGAGGAGAAGGAGAGAGAAGGAGAGAGAGGAGGAGGAAGAGGGAGAGAGAGAAGGAGAAGAGGAGGCGTTGCCGGCCGGGAGAGAGGAAGGAAGAGCGACGGAGAGGAGGAAGGACGAGCGGAATGAACACCGCAGCAGAGAGAGAGACATAGACACAGAGGCGGAGAGAGAGAGAGAGACATAACCAGAGAGATAGGGGAGAGAGAGAAGGGGAGAGAGAGAGGGAGAGACAGAGGGAGAGAGAGAGGGAGAGAGGATAGACAGGTCTTATCAGCATTCACCAACCTACAGTGGATGAAATTACCCTTCTCTGTCTCAGCGTGTCTGCGGTCACGGCTCCCCGCCTGTGCTGGGGATTTGCAGTGGTCATAAATCTGTGGTGGTGATGCTGGTTGTGTGCTGCACAGCGTGTGTGTGCTCAAATGGGCCTGCAACTTTGTGTGCGTGTGCGCGTGTGTGTGTGCATCTGTAGATAAATGCATATACGTTTCGGTGGCGCTTCTGTGGGTGGTCGTCGCGGTTGGTGAAGGGGGGTCTCGTGGTCGTCCTGATGCAACGTCGTCTGGTTGCACCTGTAGAATACGATCTAAACGACAACAACAACAACAACAACAACAACAACGGATGGATTGGTTAAAACGGGAAATCCAACATTTGCATTCCAGCGACATCCCGGGGGGTGAGATCGCCCAGAACAAACAACATTAACATTCCGGGGCACGTGTGTGTGTGTGTGTGTGTGTGTGTGTGTGTGTGTGTGTCTGGAATATATGCACTGTGCGTGTGTGTGTGTGTGTGTGTGTGCGCCTGTGTGTGTGTGTGCGTGTCCTCCAAACACACACACCACACACACACACACACACACACCACACACACACACCCATGTGCTGTCTGGACGCTCACGCCAGTGGCGACGACATTGGTTTGAAGAGGCCTACGGCTTGACAAATTCTCTTCGGGGCGGGAAAGCTGATTTAATTGGTTTGCTGCCGCCCCCCCTCCCCCCCCCCTCCCCCGGCAAACCCACCCCTCCCTCCCGCACCCCACCCCACCCCCCCACCCTCACCCCGTCTTTTCATCTTGATAAAGGGCTTCATCTTTCACCCTCATTCATTCAGGCAGGCGGGTTTCCTCTAGTTTTTGTCCCTTCATTTATCCACCGGCCCCAGTGTGTTGTTGCTGCCTCTCACCTTGACACCCGCCTCGCCTGTCTCCCCTCCTCTCTCCTCTTTCTTTACCTCTTTCTCTCGCCTTCTCTCTCTCTTTCACTCCATGTGCTCTCGCTCTCTCGCTCTTTCTCACTGTCTCCCTCTGGGTTTTTTTTCTCTCTTTTCTCTTTCTATCGTTCTGTTTTCTCTCTCTATCTCCTCTCTCTCTCTCGCTCTCTCTTTCTATCTCTGTTTTCTCTCTTTCTCACTAGCTCTCTCTCTCTCTCAGTTTTTTCTCAGTTTTTTTTTCTCTCTCTCTCTCTCTCTCTCTCTCTCTCTCTCTCTCTCTCTCTCTCTCTCTCTCTCTCTCTCTCTCTCGCTCTGGGTGTGAGTGCACATGCGGGAGTGAGTGAGCGCTGCGGGTGAGTGGTTGGTGAGTGAAAGATTTTTCTGATGATGAAGATGTTGTTTCTGTTTCTGAAGAGTGTATGAGTATTTAGGTGTGGGTTAAGTTACTGTGTTGTCGTGGTGAGGTGTGATCGGTGGGGGGGGGGTCGGGGGTTTAGTGGTGTTGTGTGTGTGTGTGTGTGTGTGTGTGTGTCGGTATGGAGTTTACCAGCCTGACGAGGAAAAGCGGCATTTAGATCGCGCCGGCGTTTCCTTGTTCGATAGAACAGTGTAGTTTATCGGTGGCGGAGGTTGTGGGCCACAGTTGTGTGAAGTCGGCCGCTAGGATGAACAGCACGGTCGTTATATTTCTTCATGAACGTAAACTTAATAGTAGAAAGGGGCGTGGTCATTAATGACGTTCGTGGCGGTGCTGCCGCTGGCGACTCCGTCCAAGCGGATTACTTTGTCTAACGTACCGCCGTTCATCGCGGATGAGACAATAGAACGCGAGTTATCTAGATATGGGAAGATTGTTTCTCCAATGAGGAAAGTGTTGTCGGGGTGTAAATCACCGTTGTTGAAGCACGTCGTCTCTCATAGACGACAGGTGTACATGATCACCAAACAAAATGAAGACATAAGTCTTTCATTTAATATTAAACACGGTGAATTCAATTATTTAATATACTGTATGCAACCTCCCAGGCCATGAAATGCTTTAGTTGTGGGAAGGAGGGCCACCAGATCAGAGCGTGCCCTGATAAAGTGGACAAAGAAGGGCAAGATGGCCGACACAGACCAGCTGAACACCAGATAGCTGAGAGCATTACAGTGCAGGACAAGGTGGACACAGAGAAGGACGTGTCAGGAGTTATAGAGGACACTGTTGAAATGGACAACCAAAGTGGTGTGGTAGTGGATGGCACTGGAAAAATGACTGAAGTAGTGATGAGTGAGCAGGTGGAAGGGGAACGTGTGGAGGTGGCGGTGGAGGCTGGCAGTGATGACATGGACATGGCAGAGGACGGTTCTATCTTTCTCTTTCTTTAAGGTTCCTAAAAAAAGAAAACACGTCCACGGGCAGTATGGCTCACAGTCAATTAAAAGCGCAACCCGTAAGGCCAAAAGGGATGAGCCCAATAAAAAGACAACAGGACAACCAGACTCTGATAGTTCAGATAACTCCCTCACAGACAGTGATGGGCACATGTCTGACGCCAAGGCTGCAGCCAAGAAAGCCAAGACAAGGCAGGCTTATAGTCAGTAAAATAAAACAGTTCCTCCAAAAAACTAAGAACATGTGAATGTAGAAGATCACTTCTCAGATAAAGGGCTGTTTGTTGAGTCTACGAGACTCCACAGGAGGAAGGGATCTTAGCCAACAACCGAACAGATCTTAGCCAACCGGCTGATGGCCGCCGCCACCACGCTGACGCCGGACGTGCTGGACGGGGACGACCTGGGCCCCACCGGTGTACCGCGTCGCCATCCCCCGAGGTCACCGAGCCCAGCAAGCTGAACCCACTGAACGCGACGCCAGCGATCAGGGCGATGGACGTGGACCGGAACGTCCAGCCTCCCTCGGACCGGCCTGGGAGATTCCTCTACTACATCCTGGTCGGCCAGCCCATGAACTGCAGAGACTGCTTCACGGTGAACCAGACCACGGCAGAACTGCGAGTCCTTCAGCCCATCAGCAGAGACGTCCACCAGAGGTTCACGCTGATCATTAAGGCTACAAGAGGGCGAACCCCACAAAGTGGAAACTGCTCAACTTTGTTGTGGGGGAAGCAAAGCTGGCAATTTATGAAAGCAGAAAGAATAAAATAGACTATAATGAAGAAGCAGTCCCAATATGTATTGGTTTAATTAGAGCTAGAATATGGGTGGATTTCAGATTTTATAAAACAATGAAAAACCTGAATGAATATAATAATAACTTATGCACTGTTACTGATGACATTTTAACCTTTAGCAGACATATTGCTTGAAAATCCCTTATATGTTGTATGTTATGTTTTGTGCATCGTTCATTGGACTAAATTTTGTTTTCCATTTTTATTTAAATTTTTGTTGTTTTTTG
>PIJE02001450.1:62500-65000 GCA_002895965.2 Coryphaenoides rupestris
TGGCCGGGAAAGTGAGGCGAAGGGAAAAACGAATGCACCTTGTGGTCAGGTTTTGTGTTTTTGGCGGGAAGAAAACACAACAACAAAATGGAGGTTCTCTGGTTCCGCCCGGCCGTCGTCGACGTTTTCCAATTGTCATCGCAGTCGAGTTATTAATGACGGCTGTTGCATGAATAACATTAATTATTCATTCTATACCACCGTGATTATTATTATTATTATTACTATTACTATTATTATTATTATTATTATTATTATTATGTGACCTCGGCTTTTTCTATGAAACACTTTCAAAGCAGTTTGAAATCAACAAGAGTGAAAAGCAGTCGACACACAAGCTTTGACAGAAAATCCTTGGAAATGAGAGAGGAAATTCTAATATGGAGGCGGCGCTCCGTGGAGAATAACACATGTACCTGATGAAAAAAAAGAAAAGAAAAGAAAAACTACCCCTGGTTTTCGTCGGGAGGTGTTGGTCGGCGCTGTCGGCGTTGTCGCCAAGGAACGTGTCCGGACATCGTGTCCTTGGGAAGAGAGGGCGGCGGGCATGTGGAGGAGGAGGAGGAGGAGGGGATGGGGACGGGGACGGGGGGGACGGGGGGATGCAGAGGACACATGTACTGTACAGTTACAAGAGAGAGAGAGAGCCCGAGAGAGAGAGAGAGAGAGAGAGAGAGAGAGAGGGAGAGAGATGAGCGCCGTAGTAGTCGTTCATAAGTAAGGATGTTACACTATTCCACACAGTCCCCTGCTTGTACCTTGCAGTACATTTGGACACAGACACCTTCATGCACGCACGCACACACACACGCACACACACACCCGCACACCACACACACACGCACATACACGCGCACACACACACATGCGCACACACACACACATGCAGATGACGCGTTGTCATGCGCTCTCCAGGATTATTGCCCTGTTCTTGATATGCCTTATTGATACTAGTCTACTTTGTTTATTATTTTTACTTTTATTATAATATTCCAAAAAATCTGGAATTATATTTTGCTGTCAAGACTGTAAATAGTGTGGATATTTGATTGTTTGGTTATTTGTGCTGTTGCACAGTCTGCTGGGCATCGGCATTTTTTCATCCCACTGCATATCCTGTATGTGTGTGTGTGTGTGTGTGTGTGTGTGTGTGTGTGTGTGTGTGTGTGTGTGTGTGTGTGTGACCATTAAAGTTCTTGAATCTTGAATCTTGAATTCACGTCTTATCTCTGGCCTGGAACATGTCAACGACAAGGCAACGGGAAGGCAGCGGTACATGGAGGAGGAGACGCATCGATTGTCTCGGGAACGTCGAGAACAAATGTCTGATTGGGCCGATCGGAAGACAGCAACCGCTAACGTGTCAGTTGAGACAGGGTTCCGTCGAGAGAACGCGATGTTTCGTGTTTTTCTTTCTATAATTGCATGGATGAGTGTTCTCTTTTGAAACCCGGCTGTCTGGAAGGAAATAACAGGACCGGACATTTTCTTTTGAATATTTTTGGAATTTGGCATGTTTTGATCCGTCATTCTAACGAGACAAGCGGCACGTGAATTTCCCCTTCGACTGATAATCCAACAGTTTGTGCGTGCGTGTGTGTGTGTGTGTGTGTGTGTGTGGTGTGTGTGTGTGTGTGTGTGCACGTGTGTGTGCGCTCAACTCCGACCGTCGTCAACATTTGCATTTCCAGAGGCTTTGCTTTATTGAAAGCCGATGATAACATTAGTAAGTGGTTTTTTTTGCCGCGCAATTTGGTGTCTGGGTTTTGCTCTTAAAAACACCCCAACACACACACACACACACACACACACACACACACACACAAACTCCATGGCCTTCTCTTTTCTGCCTCAAAAGACTTGCCTTTGACTCACCCCTTCCTTCTCTATCTCTCTCTATCACTCTCCCCTCTCCCTCCCTCCCTCCCTCCCTCCCTCCTGCATGGTGTCTCTGGTTCATTATATCCGCATATTTTGTATCTGTCTTCCTCTGCTGGTTCGCATTATTCATCTGCATCATTATGATCTGCTCTAATGCTAGATTCAACTTCAACTCTTGCTCTCTCTCTCTCGCTCTCGCTCTCTATCTCTCTCATTCTCTCTCTCTCTCTCACTTTTTAGTTCTCATTGTCTCTCTGTCAATCCTGCCCTGCTGCTTGCCTTGTTCCTCCCTCTGTGTGTGTGTTTGTGTGTGTCTGTGTGTGTGTGTTTGTGTCTGTGTGTGTGTGTGTATGGGTGTGTGTCGTGTGTGTTGTGTAGCGAAGGTTCCCCCGCGCGGGGCGAGGGGTGGGGGGGGCCTCATCAAGAGAAGGTTACAACTTCCTGTGTTATGACACTTCATTGCCTCTCTCTCTCTCTCTCTCTCTCTCTCTCTCTCTCTCTCTCTCTCTCTCTCTCTCTCTCTCTCTCTCTCTCTCTCTCTCTCTCTCTCACCGCCTCACAACACAGCCTCAGGTACACACGTACGTACACATGTGTGAGCGCACACACGTGAACACAC
>PIJE02001450.1:67500-95897 GCA_002895965.2 Coryphaenoides rupestris
TGAGCCTTATATACAGTGAAAGGAAATCAAAAGCAAATGAGAAAGAGCAAGGGAAGGAGGGCGAGGCAGAGAGAAAGAGAGAGAGAGAGAGAGAGAGGTAGAGAGAGAGAGAGAGAGAGAGAGAGAGAGAGAGTGAGAGAGAGAAGTGGTGGAGGGATAGAGGGAGATGGAGAGATAGAGAGGGGGAGAGAGAGAGAGAGAGAGAGAGGCCTGTAACACTTTAAACATGAGAGAGGAGTAGGGGGAACCTGAGCGAGAGAGAGAGAAAGAGAGAGGGGGAGAGCGAAAGAGGGAGAGGGAGAGAGGGGGAGAGAGAGAGAAGAGAGAGAGAGAGAGATGCTCATTTAAGGAGGAAATTGCTTTCTGGCTCTGGATCTCAGTCATACATTGTGATGACTCATCGTCCCGCCCCCCCCCAAAGTACACGCCCACCCAAATGTCCTCATCCACGAAAACTGTGGCACACGGCGCGGTATAAACCTATGGACGCCATCCACGGTGAGGTAGCCTTACCTTAAAGAAGGAGACATATCATAGCACCAGGCGTGAGCGTGATCAGCCATTTCAACAGGCTTCATCTCTGGTTTGGTGGGAGTGTCCACCCAGATGTATGGTGGATAGATCAGCCTGATCTAGCCAGTGGGACTGAAGCAACTGGTAGGGCTAGATCTATCCACCATACATCTGGGTGGACGCTCCCACTTGTGATGTCAAAAACCCGGAGATTCTGAAACCGCTTGGAAGGGCTAATCGCACGCGCGCCTGGTGGTATAATAGGAGCCCTTTAATGCTGCCGCTTATATGTCCGCCCGTCATCATCACAATCGCTAGGGTTTAACATTTGTTAGACTGGCGGGAAATGTCTGGTCGCTGGAAGTTCTTTGTCAACCCATAAAGTCGGGAGTATTAGTGTTCCTACTTATCTGTGGCGGACACAGCTACAGACATTCAGCAAGGTCGGCCAAACAACGACCAAAACCAGTCCTATCTTTTCATTTGAGTTCCTTTTTTTGTGGCTGTGAATCGTAAAATATATTTCTTTTTATTTTGATTCCATTCAAGGATTGTTTTCAGATGTGCTGAAAATGTTTCTCAGCCTTTAGGACTATTTTGTTTTCGCATTCATGATTCTTTTTTTCGCGATCGCCACCTTCTGGGAGGTGGGTGGGGACGGGTGACTTGGAGACTGGAAAATGAGTATTGTGGGGAATTGACTATTTCTTTGTGTCTGTCTCGCATGTGGAACTGATTCATATGCCGGCCTGCACACAGCATAGCTTTTTCTTTGGCTTCTTTAGCATATTTTGGTTCTTGCATTTCAAGAGCGTCGCGGTGTTTTGCTATGAACTGAACAGAAATTGACCCGAGTTGGTTAAGTGTTGGGATCTATTTTGGGTAATCTGCATATCGGGTGTATTGCTGTTCTCAGGGGGGGCATGGCGTACGCGTGCACTTGTGTGTACTGTGTGTGCGGTTTGACTTTGTTTTATTGCATTTTGTGAGGCTTAACCCTGACAGGCACACTGGCACTGATGAACGTGCAGATGCACATTCACATGGGTACACACTTGTGTATGCAGACAGATGATTGAAGTAGTTGACTCGATGCACACAGTGAACTCTTTACATTTCCTGAATCTATACACATGTACATCCGTGCATTGCGGAGTGTCGTCACTTTGAAGGTGTAAAGGCTGTTAAGGGACATATTGGAGCTGTTTGCGAGCGCCGACATCACCTGGCAAAGTCTGCGTTGTTTTTCTGTTCGCCGAATATCTGTTGCTGCTGTAACGGGTTTCGGTGGAATGAATGATATTTGATTTAGATTTTTTTTTTTATAGAAAGATTTTTTTTTGCTCCTCAGATACTTTCCTCAAACAACATATGTCTCACTCTAATTCAACATTGGAGTCTAATGAGTTCTGGATTATTTTTAGAGACGTGGAGCTGCTTTCATTCGAAGACAGGTGGTCGTCTCGTGTGAATTACGATATTATTTACATGTTCTTTTTATTCGTTTTTCTGTCTTTGACATAGGCCTACACCAAACCAACAATTAGATACAGTATATATATTACACACAACATATGGAGAGCAGCCATTGAAGAACGCGGTCCTGTATTCATATTTACAAATAATAACAGGCGGACACCTTTTTACGGGGGAATATGCATGAATGAATTAATTCATTGCTGCAATTAAACCAATTCAAAGTATAGAATCTCATTCCACTCCACGATCACAAATTGCCCGCACGTATACAAAACAAATCTCGTAATAATTGATTCATTTCAAAGATTACACTGATTCAATCTATTTGAATAATACATTTATTTGTAATAATACTTGGTGTGTGTGGGTGGGGGGGGGGGAGGGGGGAGGGGAGCCTACATAACATTTAATTCAATTCATATAGATCCATCTATTAGAATAAGTACGGGGCTTTAATAAGTCCCCTGGTGGATGTGTGCGACGGCCATGTTGCATGATGAACGAGGCCGAGGCGGGCTGAGAATGTTTTGACGTGACGGATAACGCTGCGATATCAGCCTCATGATGTCTGGGCCCCTCCCCCTCCCCAAGCCCCTCTCCCCTCCCCAAGCCCCTCCTCCCCCTCCTCCCCTCCTCCTCCCTTCTTGCTCTTTTCTTCCTCTCTGTCCTCTGCGTCACCACGAGTGTGAAAGGGCTCCAGCTGTGTGTGTGTGTGTGTGTGCGTGTGTGTGTGTGTGTGTGCGTGTGTGGCGTGTGTGTGGTGTGTGCGTGTGTGTGTGTCTGTGTGTGTGTGTGTGTGTGTGTGTGTGTGTCTGTGTGTGCGTGTGTCTCCAGAGTCCATAAGTGGAGTAGATTTCAGCGTGGCGTGCTATAGAGCTTCTAAAGCTATCTATAAGCTAGGGATGACAAGTGTGTGTGTGTGTGTGTGTGTGTGTGTGTGTGTGGGGGTGGGGGGGGCGGGCTATTATCACCAAGAGAATCATCTTACACGCAATGGCACACGCACGCACACACACACACACACACACACACACTCCAACGCCTTCCCTACTGCCGTGCTCTAGTGCCCGGGTCCAGCAGCCATTATTCAAGGTTAACATGCATAATATGAATTGTGTCCGCGCTCCGCTGCGTGTTGTTGAATCGTTAGGCTTTAGTGTTAATCCCCCTGCACCACTCTTACTGGGCCTGCGAGGACCCCTGGTGCTGTCCTCATATGCCCTCCTGTGTCCAGTTCTTCACTCACTCAAGTCTCTCATGTCTGCGCTCTCTCAAGTCTTCACTCTTTCATGTCTTCGCTCTCTCATGTCTTCACTCTCTCAAGTCTTCACTCTTTCATGTCTTCACTCTCTCAAGTCTTCACTCTTTCATGTCTTCATCTCATGTCTTCACTCTCTCAGTTTCACTCTTTCATGTCTTCACTCTCGTCATGTCTTCAAGTCTTCAACTCTTTCATGTCTTCACTCTCTCAAGTCTTCACTCTTTCATGTCTTCACTCTCTCATGTCTTCGCTCTCTCATGTCTTCACTCTCTCAAGTCTTCACTCTTCATGTCTTCACTCTCTCAAGTCTTCACTCTTTCATGTCTTCACTCTCTCATGTCTTCACTCTCTCAAGTCTTCACTCTTCATGTCTTCACTCTCTCAAGTCTTCACTCTTCATGTCTTCACTCTTTCATGTCTTCACTCTCTCAAGTCTTCACTCTCTCATGTCTTCGCTCTCTCATGTCTTCACTCTCTCAAGTCTTCACTCTTCATGTCTTCACTCTCTCAAGTCTTCGCTCTCTCAAGTCTTCACTCTCTCAAGTCTTCACTCTCTCAAGTCTTCACTCTCTCATGTCTTTCAACCTCTTCAAAGTCTCACTCTTTCACTCTTTCACTCTTCAAAGTCTTCACTCTCTCATGTCTTCACTCTCTCAAGTCTTCACTCTCTCAAGTCTTCACTCTTTCATGTCTTCACTCGCTCAAGTCTTCACTCTCATGTCTTCACTCTCTCAAGTCTTTCACTCTCATGTCTTCACTCTCTCAAGTCTTCACTCTCATGTCTTCACTCTCTCAAGTCTTCACTCGCTCAAGTCTTCACTCTCATGTCTTCACTCTCTCAAGTCTTCACTCTCTCATTTCTCACTCATATCTTTCACTCTCATGTCTTCACTCTCTCATATCTCTCTCATCTCTTCACTCTTTCATGTCTTCACTCTCTCAAGTCTTCACTCTCTCATGTCTTCACTCTCTCAAGTCTTCACTCTCTCATGTCTTCACTCTCTCAAGTCTTCACTCTCTCAAGTATTCACTCTCTCATGTCTTCACTCTCTCAAGTCTTCACTCTCATGTCTTCACTCTCTCAAGTCTTCACTCTCTCAAGTCTTCACTCTCATGTCTTCACTCTCTCAAGTCTTCACTCTCATGTCTTC
Organism: Coryphaenoides rupestris; assembly: GCA_002895965.2. NCBI lineage: Eukaryota > Metazoa > Chordata > Actinopteri > Gadiformes > Macrouridae > Coryphaenoides > Coryphaenoides rupestris. Next base: position 71,905 of record PIJE02001450.1, read on the forward strand.
ACTCTCTCAAGTCTTCACTCTCATGTCTTCACTCTCAAGTCTTCACTCTCTCAAGTCTTCACTCTCTCATTTCTCACTCATATCTTTCACTCTCATGTCTTCACTCTCTCAAGTCTTCACTCTCTCATTTCTCACTCATATCTTTCACTCTCATGTCTTCACTCTCTCAAGTCTTCACTCTCTCATTTCTCTCTCATCTCTTCACTCTCATGTCTTCACTCTCTCAAGTCTTCACTCTCTCATTTCTCTCTCATATCTTTCACTCTCAAGTCTTCACTCTCTCATGTCTCACTCATATCTCTCTCATGTCTTCACTCTTTCATATCTTCACTCTCTGATGTCTTCACTCTCTCATGTCTTCCCTCTCAAGTCTTCACTCTCTCAAGTCTTCACTCTTTCATGTCTTCACTCTCTCATGTCTTCCCTCTCAAGTCTTCACTCTCTCAAGTCTTCACTCTCTCAAGTCTTCACTCTCTCATGTCTCTATCATGTCTTCACTCTCGAGTCTTCACTCTCTCATGTCTTCACTCTCAAGTCTTCACTCTCTCAAGTCTTCACTCTCTCAAGTCTTCACTCTCTCATGTCTCTATCATGTCTTCACTCTCGAGTCTTCACTCTCTCATGTCTTCACTCTCTCAAGTCTTCACTCTCTCATGTCTCTATCATGTCTTCACTCTCGAGTCTTCACTCTCTGATGTCTTCACTCTCTCAAGTCTTCACTCTCTCATGTCTCTATCATGTCTTCACTCTCGAGTCTTCACTCTCTGATGTCTTCCACTCTCTCAAATATTCACTCTCTCATGTCTCTCTCATGTCTTCACTCTCATGTCTCGCTCATGTATTCACTCTCTCATGTCTTCACATCTATGTCTCTTTAATGTCTTCACTCTGTCATGTCTTCACTCTCATGTCTTCACTCTCTCATGTCTCTCCCATACCTCTCTCATGTCTTCACTCTCATGTCTTCACTCTCATGTCTTCACTCTCTCATGCCTCTCTCATGTCTTCACTCTCATGTCTTCACTCTCATGTCTTCACTCTCTCATGTCTCTCCCATGCCTCTCTCATATCTTCACTCTCATGTCTTCACTCTCTCATGTCTCTCCCATGCCTCTCTCATGTCTTCACTCTGTCACTCTCTTCCCTGTGTGCATGTGCATACGACACGCTGGGATTATTACAGCCTCTTATCGGGGAGGTTGGTGTGTGTGCGTGTGTGTGTGTGTGTGTGTGTGTGTGTGTGTGTGTGTGTGTGTGTGTGTGTGTGTGTGTGTGTGTGTGTGTGTGTGTGTGTGTGTGTGTGTGTTGCTAGCCCTCGTCTCCCCAGCAGGTGGTCTGCCCGGCAGGCCTGTGATTCAAGCTGAGCTGATATCTGATGGTGTCGAGGCACGCTGAGAGGCGATAACTTGATCAAAAGGTCTATCATGGCCGTCTCGCTCTCCAAACCCGCCAGCATGCGATCAATCAGCATTAGTTGTCGACCAAAAATATATATATAAAAAGTTGAGGTGCAGCAATGTTGGACAGGCTAGATGGGCAGATAGGACATGTTAGTTTATTATTTTATTTTTTTAGGGAGGCTGAAAGATGAGGAGAGGACAGCTGGAACAGGGCGTGCGAGGGAGAGAGAGAGAATGAACGATTTTGTGATCAATATCTAAGAAACACGCTCCAAACATGATGCATTATTGATACGATCAAGCAAACTTTTGAAAGTGTGTGAGAGTGTGAGTATGTGTTCGTGTGTGTGTGTGTGTGTGTGTGTGTGTGTAAGAGCAAGAGAGCGAGAGAGAGAGTGTGTACATGTAAGAGCAAGTGTGCTTGTGTGTGTGTGTGTGTGTGTGTGCGTGTGTGTGTTTATGTAAGAGCAAGAGTGTGCGTGTGTATGTGTGTGTGTGTGTGTGTGTGTGCGTGTGTGTGTTTATGTAAGAGCAAGAGTGTGCGTGTGTATGTGTGTGTGTGTGTGTGTGTGTGTGTGTGTGTGTGTGTGTGTGTGTGTGTGTGTGTGTGTGTGTGTGTGTGTGTGGTGAGTACATGAACATGTACACGGTCCTGAGCATGTACATGTTCATGCATGTCAGGACAAGAAGGCGAAACACAACCAGGGAGGAACATATTTTTCGCCATCCTCGATGATGATGAGGATGAGGATGATGAGGATGATGATGACGGCGTGGTCAAGGTAGTAGAAGAGAGGGCTGGGCTGATGGCGGCTACTAAATATTTATGGCTGTCCATATTAAAGCGATGGCGGTGGCGGCGGTGGCGGTGGCGGCGGTGGCAGAGGCTTCAGAGTGGAGTGCTAGGGACTGGCCGGGGTGAAGATGGCCCCTTTAGGCCCTGTGTCAGGCCACGAGGCTGATCCATATTCATTGTCCATTGTCCCAAAAAACAATTTGCTTAATGCCCCCTTACTTCCCCTCATCCGTTTAATCCCGTTTGCCTATGCATGGTTACCCCCCCCCATGCTCGATTTGCATATCGCCAGGCCGGGCGCAACAGTAGGTCACGGCAACAAACAAGAAAGAAAAGAAATAAAACATCAAATAAGTTGGAAGGAAGACGAAAATATAATGTGTATGAGTGCACTGTCTGTATTGGCTGCGTCAGTCGGAAAGGCAGAGGTGTTGGGTTCCCATGGTTACTACGCGGACCGCTTTTGGGATTCTGGTTTGCTCAGTCGGAAAAAGAGAGAGCAGAGTAGTTGTGTCGTTGTTGTGTCCTCCGTGTGGCCCGCGGCGACGACCAAGCCCCCCGGCCCCCCCACCCACGCTCATGACATCACATATTCACTCCCTGACTGACGACGCTTATAACCCCCCCCCCCCCCTTCCCACGCCCACCCCCTCCCACCCCCTCAGCTCGGCTGAATATTTCATTCACTGCTCAGCGTGATGTCCTTGAGACAAAAATCTGACGCAAAAAGCATGCTACATTAGCTGCTGCTACGCGCGTTTGGCCAAAAAGAGATAGAGAGAGAGAGAGAGAGAGAGAGAGAGAGAGAGAGAGAGAGAGAGAGAGAGATAGAGAGAGAGAGAGCGAGAGAGACTCTCTTGTTGACTTACATTCAGCTTACATTCACCCTCTTAAAGAACCCCGGTCAAAACACAATGAGGAAGGACGAGCATCCAAACCTTATAAATGATCAGAAAAGATAGTGAGAGGAGAAGGAGGAGGAGGAGGATGAGGTGGAGAGGGAAAAAATCTAAAGTTCAGCGCAGCGCAGCACAGGGGGACCGGTGTTGCCATGGTTACCGTCTCACTTTTTTTCTCTCGCCGCGGCAACTATGAGTAAACATCCGCCCGGCAGGTGACAGAAGCCACAGCGCTCCCACGTTGTCTGAGCTGGTCTGTCTGTGTGATTGTGTGCAGTGATATTATTGTTGTTGTTGTTGTTGTTGCTGTTGTGGTTGTTGTGGTTGTGGTTGTTGTTGTTGTTGTGGTTGTGATTCTTGTTGTGGTGGTGGTGGTGGTGTTTGTTGTTGTTGTTGTTGTTGATGTTGTTTTTGTTATTGTTATTGTTGTTGGTGGTCCTCCCCCAGTGGAACATCATTCCCTCCAGGGTGAGTCAGGAGCCCTCCGTCTGGCTGGCGGGGGGGGCTGCTCCTCCTGGTGCTACGTCATGCTGACCCTCAGGTTTATTCCACGACAGTGAGTGGCCTGCTGTGCATTAGCCCCCTTATTACACGGCTACTCACTAAACAATTCAATCATTTGACACAAAATATAAATATATTATTTCATAAAATAAAATAATATCTCAGTCTGTTAGATTCAGATACCGGTGGAGATAGTGTCCATCGTTAGTTCTGTTTATTCACAGCAGCAGTGTGCTATATTCAAGATTCAAGACGTTTAATTGTCACACACACATACAGGATATGCAGTGAAATGGAAAAGTGGCGATGCCCAGCGGAATGTGCAACAGAACAATACAAATATCACAAATATCACAATTGAAGGGAAAGAGTCATATATCCACACTATTTACAGTGTTTACAGCAAAAGTAGCAGCTTTTTAAAAAAATATACAGTCCTATCAGGGATAGCCAACGAGTAGGTGTGCGTTACACGGTATTAATGCACAACGTCGAGGCAAAGAACCACCCGACGAGAAGCGTGTTATACAATAAGACGTCAACGTGAAAGTTTTGCACATAAAACGAAAGGTTATGAAGAAAGAGCTCACTGTTGTCATGACAAGGAACAGCTCCCTTCACTGATCAGCGCGAAGGTTACGGCCTCATCGCAGGAACAATGTATTGAATTATTTTTCCCTCTGCTGGGTCGCTTTCATTGGCGATTGATGTGTTTGTCTCCTGTAGTTTATCCACTCGATAACTCGCTGTTGTTGTTGTTGTTGTTGTTGATGATGATGCTCTTTGATGTTGCTATGGTTACAAGTTGGGTAGCGGATGAATTTAGAAGTGATTAAACTGGAGTCGAACTACCTGTGCAATATACGGTTTTCACATATACCTGCCGGCCAATAAGAAAAGGGTGTTCACCAGACCACAATTGAGTATTCAACAAAGCCATTAAACAATATATAATTATTAGGGCCGGGACTTTAATGCGTTAATTACGATTAATTAATTACAGAAAAAATAACGTGTTAAAATAATTAAAGCATTTTAATCGCACTTTATTTTTGCACTCCAAACACCACGGAACGTTTCTCAGTGGAGAATTGGTGGCTCATATATGGACGGACCGGAAGAGATCGCGTTTGACCGTTTTTTTTTTTTTTGTTTGTTGTTGTTACCATTTTAGATGGTAGAGATGGCACTTTGCGTTAAACTGTTGGTCTGTGTAGCTAAAATTAACAGGATTTAGCTGCTTAAACATAAACACATCTATTCATTGATTCACTCGTATACCAAAATCAATTTGAATTGAAAAATGTTGCTTCTCGTGTCAAATATTTATATGCGATTAAAATGCGATTAATTACGATTAATTAATTACAAAGCCTCTAATTAATTAGATAATTTTTTTTAATCGAGTCCCACCACTAATAATTATATCAAGGTTATGTAGGTTTGACAAAGCTTTTTCTGCTACACAACCCACGCAGTTGGTAAAACTTAAATAGTATGTATTTTGTTTTAGCATTTATCTTTTATCGAGCTGTTTTATCTTTTATATCTTTTTTCCGCCTCTTTTGTCGCCTGCCATGTCACGAGAATTTAATTGTTCAGAATGGCCCTGTGTTATGAAGAACACGTGACAAATAAAACACTTTGACTGAAATCTAAACTTTTTTCGGTACCACAAAACATTCTGTGAACATGAGCCCCAATATAGGTAAAGTAGAACTGAGTTATCATGTAATCATCATGCTATTTATTATTATATGAACATGACGATGCCACTTGGTTCCATAACATCTCTGTGCCCTCCATGTTTGTTTCTCCTCACCACTCCGTGGCTCATTAGCGATCCTGTTCATCCTGGCCTGAGAGGCTGCTCAAGCCTTTGTGAGTCCACCTCTTGACGAGAGGCGCGCTTTCATGTATTTACTCCACCATCGTCATCATCATGTTCACCATCATCATCTCCTTTGATGGTCACACCGCCAGATCATCAGGTTGCCAGGTTGCCAGGTTGCCAGGTTAGGTCCATTAGGTCCACCAAGTACCACTGGAGCGGGACACAATCACGCCGAGACATCTGGGGCTATAAGTACCGCGGGGAGGCCTTCCACATGGCTGCTGATCAGGGACGTATGCTGCCTGCTGCTAACACACACACACACACACACACACACACACACACACACACCGCTGTGCGTTGTGTGTGTGAACTCTGTCCTCCACTGTATAGATGGTGATTGAATGATCCATCGAACACCCATTGAAAGTGATGAGCCACAGTGAAATCGAGAGTGAGAGACTGCTTTTTATAAAAGTGTGTGTATGTGTGTTAATGGAAAAGTGTGTGTGTGTGTGTGAGTCTGCACGTATGTGTACGTGAATGAGTACGCATGTGTGTGTGTGTGTGCGCATGTGAGAGAGGGAGAGTGTGTATGTGTGTGTGTGTGTGTGTGTAAGAGCAAGAGAAAGAGTGTGTGTGTGTCTGTGTGTGTGTGTGTGTGTCTGTGTGAGTATGTGTTTGTGTAAGAGCAAGAGTGCGTGTGTGTGTGTGTGTGTTTATGTAAGTGCAAATGTGTGCGTGTGTTGATGTAAGAGCAAGAGTGTGTGCATGTGTGTATGTGCGTGTGTGTGCACGTCTGTGTGTGTGTGTGTGTGTGCACGTGCGTGTGTGTGCACGTGCGTGTGTGTGTGTGTGTGTGTGCACGCGCAAGCCTGCCCGCCTGTGGCAACAAACGTGTGCGCGTTGGACCGTGCTTCTGCTTCCATGTTCACTTGTAATGGAAAAACCCACAGTGGGGCTGGAGAATACGATTTTCCCTTTCCCGTTTTTCGGGGGAGAGTTTTCTCTATTCCTCGAATCATTCCACCCCTCCGGATGCAGAACATTACCGGCCGAGCCGCGCTGCCTCCGTGTACCTGCGGCCTCTTCCTCCACCGCCCCCCCCCCCCCCCTCACCCCCCCACACACACACACACACACACGCATGCACCCCACCAGGGAGGAACAAAAGCTACAAAAGTACAGAAGTGGAGCGTTTCAGAGAGGTGGATGTCGTCCCCGCGTCTCTGACTAATGTGGCTGCGCCGGCGGTAATGGTGGCGGCCATTGTTGTTGCTGTGGTGCGTGGATGTTTCAGCGAGAGACTGATCCTTGTTTGCTGCCAGAGGGCCGGTGTGTACGTGTGTGTGTGTGTGTGTGTGTGTGTGTGTGTGTGAGGGGGTGTGTGTGTATGTGTGTGTGTGTGTGTGTGTGTGTGTGTGCATGTGTGTGTGCGTGTGGTGTGTGTGTGTGTGTGTGTGTGTGTGTGTGTGTCTGTGTGGCTCAGAAGGCTGAGTCCACAAACATCCTTTTCTATCTGCTCAACAGTGAGACTCAAAGCGGGGAGAGAGAGAGAGAGAGTGAGAGAGAGACAAACACACAGATGGAGAGGAAGAGAGAGAGAGAGAGAGAGAGAGAGAGAGAGAGAGAGAGCGATAGAGATAGATAGAGTGAATGCATTGGCTCTTGATGCAGTTTTTTGTTGGGCTGGTTTTCAAAAGGCTGTAATGCTGGGGATTGTTTGAACAATGTGTAATCAAATGGTGTGTGTGTTGTGTGTGTGTGTGTGTGTGTGTGTGTGTGTGTGTGTGTGTGTGTGTGTGTGTGTGTGTGTGTGTGATTCTGCTCGTGGGTGTGTGTGAGCCTGCACTTGAGTCTGCATGCATGGATGTGTATGTGTGTGTATTTGTGTGTCTGTGAGAGAGAGAGAGAGTCTACACGTGTGTGTGTGTGTGTGTCTGTCTGTCTGTCTGCATGTGTGTATGAGTATGAGTATGCATGTGGATGATGTCTGTGTATGTTATGTGTGTGTGTGTTTCAAGTTTCAAGTGTTTTATTGTCACTTCACAGTTTACACAAGTATAAGCAGTGAGTGAAATTCTTACGTGCAAAACGCCCGACAGCCGACCGCAGTTATAAAAGAATACAAATAGAAATAGAAATAGAATAGAAAACTATATTAACAAGTTATACAAAATCTAAACTAAAGAAAACTGTATAAGTGTCAAAAAAATATTAAGGGGAGCAATACAAATATAAATCAATGTAATAAAATATACATTGTTATATTTTGACATTCACAGAATGTCACAGAATACTTCCTCAGACAGTCACACTAGAACACACTAGAACAACACTAGAACAACACTAGAACAGTGGTCGGGAACGTATGGCTCGCGAGCCATATATCGCTCTTTCGATGACGTCATATGGCTCCCAGACAATTTTGACGGGAGCGCCGGCGCTCCCAAAACACTCGTCTATTTCAAACTTGTTGAGACCGTAACCCCTCGAGCAGAGGAGCCGCGCTTTCCAACCATATAGGGGTATTACGGTAAACTCGACGGGGTTGCGCAAAAAAGTTGTAGGATGAGTTGAGAAGCCGGAGGAGACAGAGAGGATCCAGGCTTGTTTACATCGTGTTTACATCGTGTTTACATCGGGTTTTAGTATTATTTAGAATGTTTTAAAAATGTATGTCTTTGTGAGCCATGAGGGGGCGTGGTTAGCGCTGTCGCGCAGTGACAGGGGGAGCGGAGCGGCAGGAATGCCTGGAATGTGACGCAGCTGTAGCGAATGAGTGCAATTAACGCTATAATGACACATGCGTAGTAGAGGCTGGGCAACCGCCAAACCCCCTCTGAAATCCCACCGTACAGCGGGCGACTATATTAAGTTATATGTTGATCAACGCGTTATTTAAGTTGAGACTGTAAATAAACAGCGTTATTATTACCACATCCACAGATCCTCTCAATTCCTTCTGTGAACCCAGGAAAAGCCACAGCAGTGGCATTATGACAACACAGGACTTTGTTACAGTCTTACTTAAAACATTTACGCATAAAGTTGCATTACATTTTATTAAATACTATATGGCTCTCAAGGAAATACATTTAGAAATATTTGGCTTTTATGGCTCTCCCAGCCAAAAAGGTTCCCGACCCCTGCACTAGAACAACACTAGCAGCAGCAATTAGCACCCGGACTAGCCCTAGCAGTAACACTAGCACCAGCAGCACTAGCACTAGCACTAGCAGTAGCACCGGCACCAACACTTAGCACTACTACCAGCACTTGCACCAGGACTAGCACTAAGCAGTATCGCTAGCAGTAACACTTAGCACTAGCACACCAGAGCTAGCACTAGCAGTAACACTTAGCACTAGCACACCAGAGCTAGCACTAGCAGTAACACTTAGCACTAGCACACCAGAGCTAGCACTAGCAGTAACACTTAGTACTAGCACACCAGAGCTAGCACTAGCACTAGCAGTAACACTTAGTACTAGCACTTGTTCAGCAGCCTGATGGCCTGACTGTGGAAGCTGTCTCTGAGTCTGCTCATCACTTGATACTGCGGTATCGCCTGCCTGACGGTAGAAGTGTGTACAGTTCGTGGCTGGGGTGGTTATTGTCTTTAATAATCCGTTTGGCCTTGGCCACGCACCGCCTGGTGTATATATCCAGGAGGGAGGGAAGCTCACCTCCAACGATGTACTGGGCCGTCCGCACCACCCTCTGTAGTGTTCTACGCTCCAGTGCGGTGCAGTTCCCGTACCAGACGGTGATGCATCCTGTAAGAACACTCGATGGTACTGGAGTAAAATGTGTGTGTGTGTGTGTGTGTGTGTGTGTGTGTGTGTGTGTGTGTGTGTGTGTGTGTGTGTGTGTGTGTGTGTGTGTGTGTGTGTGTGTGTGTGTGTGTGTGTGTGCGTGCGTGTGTGCGTGCGTGTGTGCGTGCGTGCGTGTGTGTGAGAGAGAGCACATCCAGTCTGTTGTTGGCAGACTCTTACTGTGTCCATGACGGTAATGGTTTGCCATAGCCTTTGAGGAGATGCTCAGTAGTAGCTGGTATATCTGTGTGTGTGTGTGTCTGGATGTGTGTATGTTTGTAACAATGTGTATCGATACTGTGAGTGTGTGCGTGGAATTGTGTGTGTCTGTGTGCGTTTGTGTAAACACGTCTAATTGTGTTTGTGTAAGCGTGAAGGATAAATTTGTGTGTGTGTGTGTGTGTGTGCGTGTGCGCAAAACAGCCAAAAAGGGCGCGTCTCTCAGCAACCATGTCATCTGCTCTTTTAATCCAGCCCTGCAGGGATGTGTGTGTGTCTGTGTGTGTCTGTGTGTGTGCGTGCGTCTGTGCGTATGTTGGTGTGTATGTGGGTGACTGACCTTCATGAGACTGATAGCCACATTAAACTTGGTCACATGATGTGACACAGCTTGGCACGGATTCATACAGCGACCCTACCACGACGACACATTTCGAACAAGGCCAGCCTGGTTTTGTCTCTGCGTCTTAAATATCCCATCTTCCTACTGGGAATAGTTTTTATTTTTACGTTTTTATTTTTTCTGGTATCCTACCATCAACTACTAGTTGATGGTATTCCCTGAAGTCCAATGTGTCTAATGGTGTCTATCTCCCACCTTCCTCCCCCCTCAATCTCTCTATCTCTCTCTCTCTCTCTCTGTCTCTCTCTCTCTCTCTGTCTCCCTGTCTCCCTGTCTGTCTCTGTCCTACAGGACGAATGTCATAGGATGAACACTGCTGGTGGGGTGTGTCTGTCTGTGCTGTCCACCTTCCTGGCCGTGGCCGGGGCCCTGGCTGCTGCGTCCGCCCTCGCCCCCCTCTCTGCCCTGGCCGCCGCCGCCGCCGCCGCCTCCACCTCCGGGGCGGCCGCCGCCGGGGTAGAGGGGTCCCTCTCTGCCGCCTCCTCCACCCCCTCCTCCTCCTCCTCCTCCTCGCCATGCTCCAGCCTGGTGGCGGGCGTGCTGTACGGCTCCTTCTCCCTGCGGGAGCTCTTCCCCTCCAGGCAGCCCGGCTGCTCCTGGTCCCTGGAGAATCCCGACCCCACCAAGTACTCCCTGTACCTGCGCTTCACCCGTCACCCGGCCATCTGCCAGACACACTCCCCCATGCTGCTGTCCCTGGACCATCACCTGGCCAACCAGAGCTGCCCGCCGCAGCTGCGCGCCCAGCCCCCTAAGGACCAGGATGTGGTGGACCTCTGCGGCGACGGCCGCGCGGACCAGGACCCGCACGCCTTCCTGCAGTTCGACAAGAACTTTGTGCAGCTGTGTCTGACGCGGCACCCGGCGCCCAACGAGTCGCACGTCACCAAGGAAACCCTGGAGCTGCGGCTGGTGGAGGTGCTGCTCATCAACAACGAGAATTCCAGCCAGTTCACCTGCGGCGTGCTCTGCCGCTGGTTCGAGGAGTGCCTGCGCAGCGGTCGGCATGGAGACAGTGGCGGCGGCGGCGGCGACCACGACGGCGACGGCGGCGACGGATGCGGCATGACGCAGACGGGCTGCATCTGCCCCAACCACAACATCGCGGCGGCGCCGGCGGCAGTCCCGTTGCTCCCGGCGACGCCGCATGCCGCCAGCAACGGCTCGCTGGTGCCCGACGACTGCTGCGTCACGGAGATGCACTCCAACGACGCCATCGCCATAGCGCCCCGGGACGTCCGACAAGGTAAGGCTCATCTCTCTCTCACTCTCTCGCTAGCTAGCTTGATGACGGCGGCCTCCCGATCCCTGTCCCTTTGTCAGCTTTTTTCCCGGTTTTCCCTTTATGTCCCTTTAAGTTCCTCTAGTGCCGTCGTTTCATCTGTTTCCGATGCGCCTCGTCACTGCAGATTGCTTTAAGGTACCGAATAAATCATCCCCCCGAGGGAACGTAGCAACAGGGAAACTCAACTCCCAGCCCAAAACGTGACTGGTTAATGACAGACAGCTGTTGACGTTCACTCCGGCACTTTCCGCCGCTCGGAACGCATTTGCGATTCCGTTTTGTCGGAGCGCAAAGTCTGCAGAGTTTGTCTTTGTTGTGCTGACCGGAGGATTCCAGGCTGTCTCCGTGAATGTTGTCTTTGGCGTGGAGTTTTTAATTAGGAACTACTGCCGTTCAAAGGGTGCTCGTACGAAACATCAAATGCATAAAAATATCTGCAAAATGTCTTTCTCAAAATCGAGCCTTCAGATGTATTTTTTAGTGGCATCCCTCGTGGGGCAGAGAGGTGAGCCTCTACTCCTCCAGTATACAAGTGTGTGTGTGTGTGTGTGTGTGGTGTGTGTGTGTGTGTGTGTGTGTGTGTGTGTGTGTGTGTGTGTCTGTCGGGGTGTGTGCATGTGGCTGTGTGTGTGTGTCTGTGTGTGTGCGTGGCTGTCAGGTTGTGTGCGTGTGTGTGTGTGTGTGTGTGTGTGGGTGGGTGTTAGGTTGCGTGTGTGGCTGTGTGTGTGTGTGTGTGTGTGGGTCAGGTTGCGTGTGTGTGTGTGCGTGTGTGTGGAGGGTTATGCAGGATTATTTTCATCAATTTTGATGGAAGTCGTTGTGGCGCTCGCACTGGGAGACTTTAATTACATCGCCTGTCACCATATCGGGCCCAAATCGCTGTCCATCACGCAACGGTGAAATCTGATCAGGACGTGATCAGGACCACCTTGTGACGGATTGTCGTCTGGCTCAGTGGATCACGACAATATTACATCAATGAGCTCAAAATCCCGATTTAGGATCTGTCCAGACCCGACGGTTAATGCGGCAGTCTAGACAGACGTGATGAAACGGCAACACTTCCATTGAAACCCTGACGCGTGTGGTACATCCATGTGTTATTTATCGCCCGGGACCTTGTTGGTTTCTTCTGTTGATTCAAGATTCAAGATTTCTTTATTGCCATATGTAAGTACAATGGAATGCTTACTCCCCATTCACTCCTGCAGTATTTTTCTAAACATAGATTCTAAACAACTCTGAACCAATTGTAATATAGTACCTAATAAGTATGGTAAAAAGTAAAAAGTGACAAGTAAAGTAGTAGTAGTGACTAACTAGTAATAATCGGCTTTTGGTGCAAAATGTATTAAGTGTCCACGTGCAGTACAGTAATAATCTTATCCAAGCATAAAAATACGAACTAGTCGATAGTAGCAGCAACATGTGATGATAAAGTATAATTCTTGTCTTAATCACCATGACACAAACATACAGATAAGATGTTGTGTGACCGGAAATATGACAAAATATAATGAACAAGCTGGTAAGTCGGTCAGTGAACGAACGTTTCCGTGTAAAGTTTGGGGAATTCATCAGTTGTGAGCGATTTACTTTGAACATTTCTCTTTGTCGCCATTCCAAATACACGAGTGAGACAGCCGCCCGGGATCTGAAATAATCGTTCAATATAACGCACAGATAGGTGGGAGGGGTACAAAATCCATCAGCACACAAAACACGTTCATTTAAACCGAAAATTAAAGACGCCTCAAATTATGAACACAGATGCCAGCAACAGCTGTGTTGCGTGCGTGCGTGTCCCTGTGTGTGTGTGTGTGTGTGTGTGTGTGGTGTGCATCGTGCATGTACAAGCATTAATTTCGCCGTGTACGTTTCACAATGGGGGTTCTCGCTTTAGTTGCAATTTTTCTGAAAAGTGTATTTTTTTGTGCTCTTGAGAACCCCCCCTCCTGAAGACAGCTGACTGGTGACTGGTGTGTGTGTGTGTGTGTGTGTGTGTGTGTCGGTGTGCAGCTTTTTTCCCACTGTTTGACTTTGATGAGAGTTTGAAGTGACAGCTGGGTATCGAGGGGCCGTCTGGTGGAGAAGCATCACTTGGGTTCATTCCCTTGACCGCCGGTAGGTGGTCCTCGGGGTGGCCGGTGCCATGTACAGGTGTGTGTGTGTGTGTGTGTGTAAATGGATCACACTTTTTTCCAAAGCGCTTTACAGTCGCCTCACATTCACCCATTCATACACCGACGGCGGTGTCAACCATGCAAGGTAACAACCAACACGTCAGGAGCAGTTAGGGTTAGGTGGCGTCTTGCTCAGGGACACCTTGACACTTAGCAAGGCGGAGCCTGGGGATCGAACCAGAAACCTTCCGGGTGCCAGATAACCGCGCTTACCTCCAGAGCTACTGCCGTGTGTGTGCGTGTGTGTGCGTGCACGTGAAGAAGTGTCCTTCTCTACGATGGCCTGCATCCACCAGGCACAGGCGTACCTACTCTTTTTTTCAACGTTCCTGGAGCACAAACAACACCGTCGCATTTAAACACGCTGCCAATCTTCCACCTCATTGCACACCAGACCCCCCCCCCCCCCACACTCACACACACACACAGGACCCTGTGAGCCTTGCAGTGCCACGAAACACCATTGATGAACAACGAAGGCAAGCAGATCGGCACACTATCGACCCCAGAGCGGTGGGTTCACCACTCCTCTCCATGTGCTTCTCAAATTTACACACAGGAAGTTGTGGAACTCTGCCAAAGGGGGGGGGGGGGGGGGGGAGAGAGACAGAGAGAGAGAGAGACAGATATACAGACAGACAGACAGACATCCAGACATATGGTACAGTATATGCAGTGATGGAACGATTGCTTTATGGATGGAAGAATGGAGGGTGAGCAGGGGTTATATAGAGGGGTAGATGGAGCGACAGAGAGACAGACAGCGAGACACACAGACAGACACAGACAGACACAGACAAAGATATATGCAGTGACGGAATGATGGCTTGATGGGTGGACGGATGGATGGATGGAGGGTGACCGGGAGTTATATACTGTAGATGGATAGATGGAGCGAGAGAAAAGGAGACTGTATATCTAGAGAGAGAGAGAGAGAGAGAGAGAGAGAGAGAGAGAGAGAGAGAGAGAGAGAGAGAGAGAGAGAGAGAGAGAGAGAGAGAGAGAAACAGAAACAGATGTGTGAATACGGGCGAGAGACAGACAGGAGAAGTGTTTAATGCAGTGCAGAGGAGTGGTCAGCCTTACAATGCAGCCGTTCAGGTGTGTTAAGTTAACATCAATTTTGGCTGAGCCAGCCAGGCTTTACATACAGATCAGCTGAGAGAGAGAGAGAGACAGAGAGAGAGAGAGAGAGAGAGAGACAGAGACTTGCTAGAGGTGTCACATTCACGCAATCCCTGCCCTAATTCACATTCAAGACATACGGTTTGTCTTTATTTGAAGAGGCTCCTGCTATACACCATTAAAGTGGCTTCGGCCTTGCTCCTCCTCCTCCTCCTTTGTCGTGGTTCTTCACCAAGAAGGGGATACGGTAGTCGGAATGCAGCGGAATACTTTTTTTAATAAACTGAAAACATAAATCCGCCCATTGGCTGAATAACTTGAGTCGGGTCCTTCCTTGTTGTCTGTAAACAGGTGTCAAATAAATACCATCAGGCTAAGTATGCTCATCCCCTACAGCTGCGTCAATCTCCCCTTGTTTCACCCACCAGTGCTAAACCACGCCCCCCTCGCATACCACGCCCCCCTCACAAGCTACGCCCCCTCGCATTGCACAATGATGTTGTTGTTGAGTAAACCCTGTTTATTGGTGATTTGTGCAGTAGTCCTGCAGAGACAGAGCAGGGGGGGGGAAGGCTTGACATGTCTGTACACTCCTGAGAGTGTGTGTGTGTGTGTGTGTGTGTGTGTGTGGTGATTGCTGGTGTATCCTGTGTGCATTTGCATTGATTAGCCGATGCGCCACAGGTGTGCAGCCTCCTCAACCCTCAGCCCCAGAGTCTAATCAGCCTGACCAACGCAATACACAAACTCTGCACACCGCACACACACACACACACACACACTTAAATGCACATATATGGTGTGTGTGTGTGTGTGTGTGTGTGTGTGTGTGTGTGTGTGTGTGTGTGTGTGTGTGTGTGTGTGAGGTGCACTATGTTGATGGGTGTGTGTGTGTGTGTGTGTGCACGTGCACAGTGATTGGGTGCGTGGACGAGGCCGTGGGCGCAGAGAGCCGTTAGTGTAATCACTGATTCCAGTAGGGCTCTGTCTGGTTCATTCCACCAGAAATGGTCTCATATGGCATTAAGTCCGTCGTATTGCATTGTGTTCTCTTAATGCTTCTTGCATACAGTACATTATCATGCATTTTTTTTTATTATTCTACAGCAGAATACAATTTCGCTGTCAGTATTGTCCCCACAACATTTCTCCAATAACAATGACGAGGTAAAAACGCAATTTGCCAGTGCTGTGTTCATGTAAGCTATGGATTCAAATCCATAGGCAACCAACATCATCGAAACAGATGCACGCATACACCAGACTGTGGGCGCCTGCTGTAATTGTTTCGGTCAGGTTGTCATACTCAGACTCAGACTCACAAATTTGCCACGGTCAACTGTTTGTTCAACTTTTTTAATTATTGACTGTTTAATCTTGGCGCGCAAAGTGTGTTGTTGTTGTGTCGGCTACAACATTATTAATTAGGATTTCCACACTCACCACACCAGACCCCGTATCAGCCGGGTGATTGACAGGCTACACTGTTGGGGAAAAAAAGTGTTTAAACCCCCTCCCCCCCCCAAAAGAAAACACATCCTGAGTCAGTTGATTAGAAATGCAGCACGATTCTCCATCATCTTTGTAATAAAATGGTATCACGCGTGTGTGTGTGTCCCTCGATGACCGGCTTATGACAAATAGTCGTGGAATGTGAAAGTGACTCCGCCCTAAATCACCCAAAAGTCATCTGGTGTAGAACACACACACACACACACACACACACACACAGTTTGCATGTGTGTGTGTGTGTGTGTAACATGTGTGCTTGTGTCTAAATTACGTACACACACGCATGTGTCTGGACCACTTCGCCTATAGTAGACACGGGGTCCCTCTCTGCCGCCCCCCCCCTGACGTGAGACAAGCGCTGCGTCGCTGCGGTGAACGTGTCCCGGTGATGGATGGTGCTACCCCCCCCCCCCCCCCCCCTCTCCCCCCGCGCCCGTCGCCCTCGTTCCCGCCGGTGATGGAGAGCCCGGGGTGGGAGGCAGAGGGGACTCTGGGAGCTGTGATCTGGATCCAGAAACAGCCCTGCCGAGCAGATCCTCAGGGTCCTACCTAATGCCCAACCCCCCACCCCCCCCCCCCCCCTTCCCCCCGTCCCGCCCCCTTTCCTCGTTCTATCTCTCTAACCCACTAACGGTGAGCGAGCAAGTGAGTGTTCGAAACGCTAACTTGAGTCGAGTTAAGATAAGATAAGATAGAACCTTACTGATCCCAAAGGAAATTCTTGTGCCAGGTTGCATAGCAATAGAATAAAACAATAGAGAAATAAACAGTAGAATAATAAAAATAAAATAACAGATATACAAGTTTACAGTAAGTCTAAGTCCTAGGAGAAGTATAAAAATATAGGTAAGATTATAAAAGCAATTTGGCTATAATTGAAGTGTAATAAAAGGGTAATAATAATAATGGTAAGAGGAAGTATCGCACATGATATAAAGAATATTACGAAGTATTACACATAACACACACATACACAAAGCCCCAGCAAGCCCCCTAGTGGCCCCCCTATAGGGCAAGAAGCCGCGGTTAATCAAAGAAACGCAAATTGCGCTCGCGGTGTCGGTCGGTTTGGTAGGAGTCGGAAAAAGAGACCGTCATTAGCATGAGCGTGGGTGTCTCTATCGCTCTCTCTCTCTCTCGCTATCTCTCTCTCTCTCGCTATCTCTCTCTCTCTCTCTCTCTCTCTCTCTCACGAAGGCCACGTGTCTCGACAGCCGAGCTCTCAATCACGCGTCAACAAATTGCGCTCTGCTCCGTTTCGGCCGGTGGCTCTTCCATCACGTTGCCGGAGTAATTTCGGGCCCCCTCTTTAATCTACTTTGTCATTTTGACGTTATGAATTGTTACTTAAAATTGGGAGCTGCCGCTGGTAGGCGCGAGGCCACACATGCGTTGTGCTACACAGCAGTCTCTGCTACGCTGCAAGCTTCCACTCACCGCAAATATCGGAAACCGATGACTATCTTATATTTAGAACTTAATAAATGTAAGCAAATAAAATATATCGATCAATAAATTAAAGAGTGAGACAATAATAATGATTTTAAAGAGCCTCTTCTGTGGCCCCCGCAGGTCGAAGTGTGATAGTACATTCTGCACAAATAATACATAATGTTACATAACAGCAGTTGCAAAGTTCTCAGCTCTGTGTTCCCGGTGCAGTGTTGTGTGAGGCCTGCTAATACGACACTTCTAGTCCTGCACAGCCGTCTCCCCCCCCACACAGACACATACACACACACATACATGCACACACACACACATGCACAAACGCACGCATGCACACACCTCCGCAAGCCTCACTGGGAATAATCATTAGCCAAGGATGGAGGGTATGAAGAGTTGGAAGAAGTGAGGATGAGAGAGAGAGAGAGAGAGGAGAGAGAGAGAGAGAGAGAGAGAGAGAGAGAGAGAGAGAGAGAGAGAGAGAGAGCGCGCGAGATGGACTAGATTGGGATCGACCCTTGGGACGAGCCGTGAGACCACCTCTCTCTCTTTCTCCTTCATCTCTCTCTCTCTCTCTCTTTCTCTCTCTTCTCTCTCTCACCCTGACTTCTTCCAGGCCTCTTTACACTTCCCCTCTATCTGTATCTGTATCCCTCTCTGTCACACACACACACACACACACAGACACTGACACGCACCCAATGTAATATCGCAGCTCTTGTAATGAGAGAATAGTGAAGGCGTGTGCATGCAACTGATTATGTATTTCCTTCCCTGTGTGTGTGCACAGGGTGTGTGTGGCAGTCACATATGTGACAAACCTTTCCAGATAGGGGTTGTTGAGAGGACCCACCAGGGCACCACTCCGGTGTGCACGGCACCAATCAAAGCGACATATACTGAAGGCGACACTGTGAGTTCCAAGCAGTAATTACATGCTTGTGCTACGGTGCAGTACCCTGTGATTTCCCTTGACTGACTCGCAAAAAGTGGCAAAGAAAAAATGCCACATCTGTGTGTGTGTGTGTGTGTGTGTGTGTGTGTGTGTGTGTGTGTGACACAACTGGATTAGTATTCTGGTTCACGAGCCTTGCCTCGCTTTGTGGCTGGCCTCAGCACTGAGGCCCTTTATACTCCTCGAACACACACATGCACACACACACACACACACACATACACACACGCACATGCAAACACACAGACAATCACACAGACACATGCAATCACACAGACACGCACACACACACACAACACACACACAGACACGCGCACACCACACACACAGACAATCACACACACACATACACACACACACAAGCACAGAAAATCAGAGACACAAACGCAATCACCCAGACACATACACACACACACACACACACACACACACACACACAATCACGCAGACACACACACCAAGTGTATATATGTATGTGTATAAACCTGTTGCATCGGCAGTGTGTGTAAATGAGGCGTCAACGTAAACGGATGAATTGTCTTTTTGTGTCTACGGATGCCGGAGGAAACATTCAGGATCATAGATGGCAAAGTATTCGTTCACCGCTGTCGACGAGTTACCCGAGTTACCCGAGTTACCATTGTAGAGTAATGGTAATTCACATGAAACGCATGCTATCCAACAGGGATTCACCTGGATTTGTGTTTTACTCCTGTCTATAATTTAAAACAGGGAAATGGTCATGGATCACTGCATATACAGTATGCTTGAAATAACTATGGTTGAAATAACTAATAAATCTCTCTCTCTCTCTCTCTATCTCTCTCTCTCTCTCTCTCACGCACACACATACACACACACACACACGCACGTACATCGAGATAATAGGGAGAGCGTCACCCAGTTTCCAGTGTATCTGGTCCCTCGCTCTCTCCTACTTAGATCCCGAGGGATCTTAACCCCAACATCTGCAAGGATCAGATACTGGTTGAAGGGCGGGTGTGTGGGCGTAGCTGATGGTGGTGGTGGTGGTGGTGGTGGGAGCACATGATAGCGAGAGAGAGAGAGAGAGAGAGAGAGAGAGAGAGAGAGACTAGCGGCGAGGGTGAGATGCAGTGCAGTGTGAAAGACATGGTTATGGCACCAGTGGGCCAAATTAGCTGGCCTCCAGAGAAATCCTTTTTTACCAAACCATCGGGGAAAGGCAAAGAAACCGAGAAAGAGAGAGAGAGAGAGAGAGGAGAGAGAGAGAGAGAGAGAGAGCGAGAGCATATATGTGCTTGTGTGTGCATGTGTGCGATACGAGACGGAGACGGGGAGACACAGAGCCGCCTATATGTCTTATGGATCATAGAACTCCCGAGTGCCCACATAAACAATTTAATAGCAATGACACTACGGCTTATAGAGATGTATTACGCCATCACACACCCGAGCAAACACACGTCGCGTCGCCGTGCCACGCCATGCGCAAGACAATTAAAACACACGCACACACATGAACACCCACACACACACACACACGGTCTCCATCTATCTATCCCTCTCTCTCGCTTTATCTCTCTCTGGCCCACTGCCTTCCATCTCTGGCTCCAGTGGGTTCATGTGATCGATTAACGGCAGAAAATAGTCGAGCGTCTCACGGTGCACCTGTGACCGGGGGGGGGGGGGGGGGGGGGGGGGGCCTGCGTTTTGGGGGTCCTCCCTGGAGAATGATGGCTTTTTCATGCCTCGCGTCCGTCAGCAGGTACAGTATATAGGCTACCCGTGTGTGTGTGTGTGTGTGTCCGGGTGTGTGTTTGTGTGTGTGTGTCCTAGTTACGTCACGGCCCTTTTCATTGACTTGTTTCCCCCCCCCCCTCTCTATGTGATGATGGCTTCGTCAGCCAGGATTTCCGCGTAAAGCCGACAGGGTTAGTATAAACAGCGCGAGCCGACACGGATCGGTAAACCGCGTGGTCAGCTCGGCCCCCCGCCAAAAACAGGGCCAAAGATCCCCCCCACGGCGGCCGACAGTGAGTCACCCACAATGAAATTAATTAATTAATAATCTTTTAAGTTTTGACGTGTTCGTGTTTTGATTTGTGTGTGTGTGTGTGTCGCAAAAAAATACAAAACAATGACTAGAAAACGCGTAGCATCCTTACTGTAGCATCTTTAGCGTAGCATTCTTGGCGTGGCATTCTTAGCGTAGCGCCCTTAGTGTGGCATCTTTAGCGTAGCATCCTTAGCGTAGCGTCTTGAGCATATCATCCTTATCGTAGCAACCTTAGAGCAGCATCCTTAGTGTAGCATCCTTAGCGTAGCATCTTTAGCATTGTGTTCTGAGCGTAGCGTCCTTAGTGTAGCATTCTTAGCGCAGCATTATTAGCGTAGCGTCCTTAGCATAGCATCCTTTGCATTGTAGTATCCTTATTGTAGCGTCCTTATTGTAGCGTCCTTTGAGTAGCGTCCTTAGCATGGCATCCTTATCGTAACATCCTTAGCGTAGTATCCTTAGCATAGCATCCTTATCATAGCGTCCTTCGCATAGCGTCCTTATCGTAGCGTCCTTAGTGTAGCGTCCTCAGCGCAGCGTCCTCAGCGCAGCGTCTTTAGCGTAGCGTCCTTAGCGTAGCATCCTTATCATAGCATCCTTTGGGTAGTGTCCTTAGCGTAGCGTCCTCAGTGTAGCATCCTTAGCGTAGCATCTTTAGTGTAGCATTATTAGCGTAGCATCCTCAGCATAGCGTTCTTAGCATAGCATCCTTTGCATCGTAGTATCCTTATTGTAGCATCCTTAGTGTAGCATCCTTAGCATAGCATTCTTATCGTAGCATCCTTAGCTTAGTGTCCTTAGCGTAGCATCCTTATCGTAGCGTCCTTAGCGTAGCATCCTTAGCGTAGCGTCCTTTGCGCCGTAGCATCCTCAATCTTGTAGCTGCCATCCACTCTTGACTTTCTGCAAGGTTGAAAACACATGTAATAGTTTTCCCTCCGAACAGATGTTGTTACTGTGTGTGTGTGTGTGTGTGTGTGTGTGTGTGTGTGTGTGTGTGTGTGTGTGTGTGTGTGTGTGTGTCTGTGTTAGAGACTGTGTGTGTGTGTGTGCATGTGTGTGTGCATGTGTGTGTGTGTGTGTGTCGTTATATAATGCGGTTTAATCCCATCAGCGTGCTAGGCTATGCGCCGCGCGGTACAACAACTGGACACCTGAGCTCCCAGTGGTTGCTAACGATGATCACTCGCTCTGCCTGACCCCTACCCATGACTACCTATGGCTGTTTACAAGCAACGGTGCGTGAAGGTGTGTGTGTGTGTACGTGTGTGTGAGTGTGTGTGCATGTGTGTGTGTGTGTGTGTGTGTGTGTGTGCCTGAGCCATGATGTGTCATGCCAATTCATGATTGTTATTTACGGTGGCAGTATAATTACCACGCATCGCGGTGCGCTACAGCGATTGGGGTGTCTGTGTGTGTGTGTGTGTGTGTGTGTGTGTGTGTGTGTGTGTGTGTGTGTGTGTGTGCGCGCACTTGTGTGTGCACACATTGTAAAAAGGGGGTTGGTTGCTGTCACTTTGCGAGCAAATTTATACTGAATACGGCGATCCAGACGACAAGATCTTTTTTTTTAACGGTGGCTAGGCTAATATGTGTGTGTATGTGCTTGCGCTCAGGTGACATCCATTTCAAGACGGGCGTTGATGGTTTTGTCACGCTTGCACACACACACACACACACACACACACACACACACACACACACACTGACACACATACATGCACACACACATACACACACACTGACACACACACACACACACACACTGACACTGACACACATACACGCACACACACATACATGTAGACAGAGACGCACACACAGACACACAGACACACATAAAGACAGATGGAGGAAGATTATTCATGGGGAGCAGCTAAAATTATGACAGATATAGTAGCATTATGTAAATGTGTCTCACAGCACACTATCAAGAAAATATCATCATTTGCATGCTGTCGTAGGGGCATCCGGGAACGTTGTGTAAGGATCGTTGCGGAAATTGTTACCGGACAGAGGTGTGTGTGTGTGTGTGTGTGTGTATGCCTCTCACACAAATTCATTTTCTGCATGTACTGTACACCCGTGTTTAGACCGGAAGCATGTGTGTGTGTCTGTGTGCACGTATACGCTCATGTACGTGCACACATTTATCATGTGTTAAGTTTAGACACAGACCGAGCCAGCCCACTTTTGTGTGTGTGTGTGTGTGTGTGTGTGTGTGTGTGTGTGTGTGTGTGTGTGTGTGTGTGTGTGTGTGTGTGTGTGTCTGTCTGTCTCTCTCTGTACATCCAGGCGTATGCATGTACTGTACATTGCATACGCACGTGTGCACACACACACACACACACACACATACACACCTACACGTACTCCATCACATCTGGAGGGGGGGGCAGGATCCGTGCACGTCTAACCCACCTTGACCCCCCCCCCCCCAACCCGTAACTCGGCGGGCCGCCTGTCAGCGGACCCCCGCCTCACCTGCGCCGTGAGGTGTCCTTCCTGATAAATGTCAGCGGCTCAATACGTGGAGGCCCCCCCTGCCGCCACCACCCCCCCCCCCGCCCCCTCCCACCCCTCCCCCTGTGGGACTCATTTGTGTTCATCTGGCCTGACAAGAGAGGGGGATCTGTTTGCTAGGGACGGCTCCACATGATGGACAGAGCCATTTATCCTAATAGAGAGAGAGAGGGAGGGGGAGAGAGGGGGAGATAGATAAGGAGGGAGAGAGAGAGAAAGAGATGGAATAATCACGCATGTATGTATAACCACCTATGTACATACAGTAGGTACACACACGCACACACATGCACACATGCATAGGACGCGCACGCAAACCTCCAATGCTGCATACTTGTATGAACACACACACACATACACACACATGCACATACACATAGACATGCAAACACACACACAATATACAGTATTTACGTGGATTCCCTGAAATATAAAAAAAAAAAACTGTTCGCTGCGCCTGCCTATCTGCCCGTCTGTCTATCACAGACACACTGCGTGTCTGTCGTTCTGTTTTGGCCGTGTCTGTCAAGCTTCACAATAGCGTCTGAAGTGAAGCCCAACAATAACAAGGCTCCTGAGACGGCCTCTCTTTGGTCTTGCTGCGAAGAAACACGAGAACATGAAAAAGAGATTCTTTCTTTTTTTCTTATCTCTTCTCTATCTCTTCAACTTCTTCCTCCTCTCTCTTTTCCTCTCTGATAACCGCCCTGTGCGCTGGCACCCCGGGGGTGGTCCACGCAGCGAGATTCTGTCACAACCAACACACGAATTGTTCCCCTTTTCGCGTCGAGATGAATAGTGGCGAGATCTAAGAGTCGCGGGCCTCGGCGGAGACGGCGACGACGCAGGCCTCCGGGCTGCAAAAACCAAACCGGCACACTGTACCGTACATGCAGTCATATATACAGTACGTGCCCACATGCAAGGCAGGGATTCACACACGATGTATATATGTATTTCCAGCTTTTTCTGTGTACGTTTTTTGTATTTCTTTCTCCTTCTGCGTCATTCTCGGACTTCTTCTTCTGTGAAGGATTGTAGCTTGAGGAGGGG
>PIJE02001450.1:105477-108559 GCA_002895965.2 Coryphaenoides rupestris
ATGTCAGAGTTCTCGTCGTCTGATTGGGGTCTGAGGCTAATTGACGTTTGAATGAAGAAAGGCAACAAATGGAAGCCAAGAGAAGAGAAGCGATCGATACGCACACAGTTTGGTTCTGGCTCAAAAAGCTCTGGTCTGAAAAATAAACCCGAGTATATACTGTATATAGATATATATATATATAGATATATGTATATATACGATTCTGCAGGCTCCTGCAGTCGCTGCCTGGGTGACTTGTGAGTTATGTTTGCCAAATTATTCAATTATGTTGAAATGTAGCCTATTAATGTAACCTGTTCTATTGTGTTGCATCTCTGTGAATTACCAAGTCTCATTTTAAAAGTCTTTTTTTGGCTACAATTCAAACAAGCAAAGGATGAACAAAAAATGCTCGTCCCATAAACGCTGCAGAGAACAAATGTGGATAAACGCTACAAATTGGCCCGCCACCAATTTAACCAAGAACCTAAACAACCTAAAATTGGCTCTCTGCTCCCTGGTGCGGCAAAGTCACGTTTTTTTTCAACATTCCTGTAGTTCCTGAGCCACGATTCCATTGCCTCTTTGACGCAAAAAAAGGAACATCCACCCATAAACACCCCCAAAACCTGCTCGCCATCCATCCATCCATCCATCCATCCATCCATCGGGTTCCCAGCCAACCAACTCCTCCTCGGGCTTAATTTGCCCTCTTGGCAGAATGGCTGCAGTTACCTGTCAAGACGCTTGACAAATATGTAATTACAAAACCCAGTCAAGGATTTTTCCACCCCCCCCCCCCCCCCCCCCCCACCGCCGTGCTGTGTGTCGTGTCGAGGTGGGCTGTTTACTTCAGGGACATTGTGGTCTTTTTCGTTAAAGGAAAGACCCACGAGGAACAGGGAAACAGGGCACTTATCCATCCATCTATCCATCCGTCCATCTGTCGGTCAAAGGCAACTTCAGCAAAGGGTTTCACTATAGGGTGCAGCAGTAGCTCAGGAGGTAAGAGCGGTTGTCTGGCAACCAAAAGGTTGCTGGTTCGATCCCCGGGCTCCGCCTCCTAGCTAAGTGTGGAGGTGTCCCTGAGCAAGACACCACCTAACCCTAACTGCTCCTGACGTGTTGGTTGTTACCTTGCATGGTTGGCACCGCCGTCGGTGTATGAATGGGTGAATGTGAGGCAATACTGTAAAGCACTTTGGATAAAAGCTATAAAAATACAATCCATTTACTATAGGGCATAAAATAAATGTATATCTGAACAAGGCCGGACGCCCCCTTGGCAGATTACCCTCCTTGCCTCCCCTCACACACACACACACGCATGCATCCGATAGCCTCATAATTGCTAGATGTTGTTGTTTGTCATTTTGAAAAAGTTTTCATTGTTGATGTGTTCCAGCGATGTCGACGGCATAGCGGAATATACTGTATATACATAAGCGGTGGACCTCAGAGTGACCCGAGGGCTGGCGTTGTAGCTTCAGGTCTTCACGCCGGCTGGCCTTTAGAGAGAGATCGTGTCCTCGCCGTGCAGATGTCTATTATTCACAAAGAAGAACAACAACAACAGCGCTGTTTTTAATTGAACAGATCGGGTTTGTTTGCTTCCGAGCGCGTGTGTGAGTGCGTGCGTATGGATTTTCGGCGAGGTATTTTTATCGGGGTTATTTTTAGGGATTTTGAAACGAATCTGTCCGCGCTCACTCACCACTTGCTCGCTTTCTTTCTTGCTTGCTTGCTTGCTTTCATTCTTCCGGGCTTAAATTAATTGCAGTCACCCGGCATCGCTCTTGCTCCTCGCCACCGCCCCCCGCCCCCCGCCCCCCAGAAATCTCCTGTGTCAGCCAGTGTGTGTCGGCGATTATTTACTCGATCGCCAGAGCAAGTCGATGGGCACATTGATTAGCGTCGCCTCCGGACACACACCCGGGCCTCGGCTGCAGTAGAGTTAGAGCGAGGGGGGGGGGCTGCGTTACATATTAGAGGCAGGCTGGTTGCCGGGGATACGTACAAACAACCTGCACGTCATCACATGTACCTTTTACACACAGAAAGAGTATGCCGTGAAATATCAAAACACATCCGTCCTCGCCGCGAAGAACATTCAAGTTTTTTGATGGTTGACGCTTGGCGGTTCACGTCACCGTTTGAAATACAATATTTCC
Source organism: Coryphaenoides rupestris (assembly GCA_002895965.2). NCBI lineage: Eukaryota > Metazoa > Chordata > Actinopteri > Gadiformes > Macrouridae > Coryphaenoides > Coryphaenoides rupestris. Next base: position 107,631 of record PIJE02001450.1, read on the forward strand.
CAAACACAGACATGCTTGCAGGTAGTCCATAGTCACTCGCTATGCACCTACAGAGGGGGCGACATGTCGGCTCAGGTGGCAGAGCGGTTGTCTGTCTAGCAACAGGTAGGGCGCTAGTTCAATCTCGCTTGGCTCCACAGAGCCATGTGTCGAGGTGTCCCTGAGCAAGACACCTCGAACCCTGACTGCTCCCGGCTGTATGAATGTGTGTATGAATAGGTGACTGTGGGGCAGTGCAAAGTATAAAGCGCTTTGGATAAAATAAATGTGTCAATGCAATCCGTTTACAAATACAGGGATTCATCCTTGTAATTTTTTATATATATTTTCTCTTTCTCTTTATCATCTCTCAGTCTGTCTACAGCAGGAGCTCTGTAGAGAGTGAAGCCCCATTCAAAATGTTGATATGTTGACACACTTGTCAACATACCAAGGTACCATGAGCATACTGTGTGCTGTACACACACCTGCACACACACACACACACACACAGACACACAGACACACAGACACACACATATGTTTATGTATACAGATATATACACACACACACACACACACACACACACACACACATGTTTATGTATACAGATATATACACACACACACACACACACACACACACACACACACACACACACAAACACATATGTTTATGTATACAGATATATACACACACACACACACACACACACCACACACACACACACACACACACACACACACACACACACACACACACACACACACACACAAGGGGGGCCGTATGAAACCAATTCTATCTTTAGCTCCATGGGTGGTATCTACTGGAGCGAGAGATCACATATGGAACGAAAACAGAAAGAAAATGAAGGCAAGATGAGAGAGAGGACGAGGAACACGGTGAACGTCTGGCCTCTCTCCCATTGCGAACACTAGATTGTGTGTGT
>PIJE02001450.1:128016-131195 GCA_002895965.2 Coryphaenoides rupestris
ACACGTTATTGACGTTGCGCATGTGTTCGGATTCGAGCTGGGGGATTCACTCAACGTGTGAAGAAACAAAAGCGAAGATTCTCGAAAAGTAAACTCCATGGAGTTAATTTCAGTTTCAGTATGAACTATGACAGCGCTCCCGTATATACTGTCCTCTCCGCCAGTTTTATTAGAAATTCACAACTTCAAAAGTGCCGACATTTATTGTCACACACGGAACAGGCTTTATTAAAAAAAGGTCCTGCAACAACGTAGAGACGTAGGTCGGTGTTACATAAAAGAAAAGAAAATAACCCTTTGAAGCCATCTCCCGCTATCCCATTACATTTGATATGAACTCTTATCCACACTGTAAGACACCCAGACGTGATCGGTGTCAAGGTGGGTTAGAAGGTTTCCGTCTGTGCACTTGTTCCCCTGATTTAGATAGTTGTCTTGGTAGCATAGCCGCACTTGCTGTGTGTTCTCTCCATTTTTTTTTGTTGCGATGTTAGAAGCCCCCCAAAAATAGGTGCACTCTCATTTTGTGCGTAGAGAGCGGCAACATTTTGCACTCCTGTGATTTAACGACGCTGTGGGACAAATGTCTCACGCCGGAGAACGATTGACAGATTGTTTGATTGCGTACAGATTCGCTCCACCCAAAATTTGATCAAAGCTCCAAAAACACAGCCGACTTTTACAAAAAAAATCTGAATCTAAACAGAATAGACTTGAATCGAGAAACAGAATTTGATAAAACAAATACAAAACGGGTCACAAAACAATGGTTGTCACCCGAGCTCCATCCCACGTGCTCTCGAATCCGATACCGCCATTATTATTGTGGCTTCCGGCTATTGGTCGAGCGCATCGCTGGCCCGTTGGAACGTACTGTCGTCTGCTCTGTGTTCAACACTTAACCATTTGATTCGTGGACGGACGGAACGAGGAGGACCCGAGCGACTATTGCAGTCCACCGTCGCTTGTGATGCAAACGGTGTGCTGATGAATTCTGCAATATTCATCATTCGTCTTCAACGCAAAAGTGTCAGCCTGTGTCTTTCTATCAAGAACTTCCGATCTATTCGATGCCTGCTACCGGATATTACCGGACTGTACGGTATATGTTTCGTGATTGCTGTGCACGCGTGTGTCTCTGCGTGTGTGCGTGTGTGTGTGTGTGTGTGTGTGTGTGTGTGTGTCTTTAGCACGTCATTGTTTTTTTTTTTGGGTGGGGTATTCACGTCGTGATTGTGCCTTAATGGCGGAGTCGCCGTCTGAACTGCTGCACTCATACAGCATATGGGCGCCTCCCACACCCACACGAGAGGAGAAATCAGTCACGGTTTACGGAAGCCTCCTCTCCATACTCCAACCAACCACCCGCCCGCCCACCCAAAACTGCCCCTACGCGACACAGTAACTGTAGTCACAGCAGCAGCCGCCGCCGCCGCCGCCGCCGCCAGAGACAGAGGGAGGATATTTCCTCCCTGTCGGGTTCGTATGCTAATCTTGTTTTTATGCTAATGGCCCGATGCAATTTGTATGTCTAAGTGCCTCATTTTCCATTCACTGTCGATATTAATAGCCTCCGCTTCCGCTTTGATGGGATTTCGGTGGGTCCGCCATGTTCTTTTTTCCGTTATTTCCGACCATACCCTCTTATTTCTCACGTCATGTCTTCTGATCGCTGCGCCGCGCGACGGGAACGGCTGGGTTTGAGGGGTTTGGAGGAGGAGGGGCTTGCTCAAATCTAAGTGGGCCGATTCTGAGAGTGTGTGTGTGTGTGTGTGTGTGTGTGTGTGGTGGTGGTGGTGGTGGGGGGGGGGGGGGGCGTGCTGTTTGTGAAACCAGAGGGCAATTTAATGAACTTTTATGGCTGACTTTTTCTCATTTTGACGGATTGCGGCGTATGAGACTCACTTCACTGACTTTATGGTTTATTAATCGCTTTACTTCTTGGAAGTCGGCCGATGCTGATGGGTAACAGCCTACATAAAGGCTCTGCGTGCACACACACACACACACACACACGCACAATGTGTCAACAAGCACACTGACTGCTCCGTTCAGTGTTGTGTTGTGTTGCTATCGTAGTAGGAGACGTGGTTTAAAACCAATATTTATTACATGACAAAGTTCATGGCCAAGCCTGAAAGTGCGTGACAGATGGAATAAAGGTGCATATGAATGTTGATTACACACAAACACACACACACATACACTGAACGCATTGACGGCACACACACACACACACACACACACACACATAAGTACAAAGAAACAAACACTGCTCTGGCATTTCAACAAAATCGAAAAAAACAAATAAATAAATCATCTTGAAGATGACACATTACTATCAATGCCAAACCATTTGTTCAACCAGTCAATTCATTTAGGAATTAATCTCTAAAAAACAGAATACAAATAATATCCTTCTTCTTCAAAGAAGAAGAACAATAAGAGTGCGACAAACTTCTGAGTCCACAAATAAATCTTCACACATCTAGAGGATTGTTACGCAGGTCCTGGGGTTCAGAATGTAATATGCGTCTTTCTTCTTTATAGTCGAGAAAATTGTCTGTTTACCAGGTACTTTTGTTTGGAAAAAAGTGTCAAGAGTTTACACGTGTGTGTGTGTGTGTGTGTGCGTGTGTGTAAGTGTAGTTGGATTACACATACTTGTGTGTGTGTGTGTGTGTGTGTGTGTGTGTGTGTGTAAGACAATATCAAAGAGAAAAGATAAACAAATTAACTCAACATGGTATTGTGTATACGTCTAGTATGGTATAGTTCATGGTGGTAGTAGGCAGTAATTGGCCCAAATATTAAATTAATATTTAAGAAACTAGTCTCCACAAAATGACTGACACCAAAAAAGCAATAGCCTGAGCCTCAGCAGATTTTTTTTCCTATCTGGAGTCGATGCCTAACTTGTGCTGAAGGCTTCGAGATTCTGTGACATTTTCAAACAAAACGCGCGTGATGTAATGCAATGCAACACTCATGCTGCATTGTGAATATGTCCAGGTCAGTGAGCAGTCAATCGCTGCTCTGCTCTTTATGGGAGCGTAAGAGAGCCCGAGTGCATGCAGGAACCGAGCCGTGAACCGAGCCATGCACCCGCCCAGTGAACGCACCCCAGTGAACGCACCCACCCAGTGAACACACCCCAGTGAACGCACCCACCCAGTGAA
>PIJE02001451.1:13771-21271 GCA_002895965.2 Coryphaenoides rupestris
TTTTTTCGTTCAGATCTTTTATTTATTGGGGCTCTCTATGATTACTTGAAGTCGCCCGGGCGTTGTGTGATGTGCCACTCAGAGTGATGAAGGCTTGGGGTCCAGGGTTGTACATCACGCCCTCTCCCTCTCCCGCTCTCTCTCTCTCTCTCTCTCTCTCTCTCTCTCTCTCCCCCACCACCACCACCACCACCTCCACCTCCTCCTCCTCCACCTCCACCTCCACCTCGCTAAACATGAGAAAGATAAACAGGAAAGCAGTTAAACAGCTGAGCTCTCCCCTTTTCACCCACATATTCAGAGCTCCTTATGAAAACCTGCAGGGCTGATATGGATTCCAAACTTTGGCAAATTGTCCACGTTTTGGTCTGAGGACTCCCCAGTCTTCATTTCCTCTCTCTCTCTCTCTCCCTCACACGCTCTCTCTCTCTCTCGCTCTCTCACCCACTCTCTCTCTCTCTCTCTCTCTCTCTCTCTCTCTCTCTCTGAATCCTGTGCTATGATTTATTTCATGCAGGAAAAAGAAGTTGCAGGCTCATAAATCAAAAGCACTTTATATAAAGAGAAATAAAAGCCGGGCTGCATGTGGGACGCTTTAGCTCACATTCTTAGCGATCGGGACGCGTAATAAAAGAAATATGGAATTTGCACCTCCAGTTCTGTATCAATAAAACAAATACGAGAGAGTCTGAATATGTCCTCTGTTTTCATGCGCGTATGCTCTCTCTCTCTCTCTCTCTCTCTCTCTCTCTCTCTCTCTCGCACTCCCTCGCTCACACGCCCTCGCAATCACACACACACACACACACACACACACACACACACACAAACACTCAAGCTATACGATTACATTTACATAATTTGATTTGTGAGCTACAGGAGTGGTTGGGCGGGGGGCCAGCCAAAGCATTGAGTGTGCGCACATCATATCCGTGCGTTATCATAGCAGATGTATATACGCTCGGAGGGTCTTTGGCCACTTTTTTGTTGCCTTTGCCACAGGTTTCCTTAATGCCGCCGTGCAAAAAAATCCCACCACACTTTAAATCAGGCGCTAAGAGGCCCAGACGTGGTACACACACACTCACGCAGTCCTTTGGGGATCTTTCTTCTTCTTTTTCTTTGGCTTCTAAAATGAAGGCAGTTGGACGTGGCTCCCCGCCTGTCATGTCGCTGGAAGACTGGGGGGATGTAGATACGGATCAGAACATGTGTAAACCAGTCATCGTTTTACACCACGCTCGGAGTTTCGTCTGCGTTTAGCGGTAGCGCCGTAGCTAACTGCAGTGCGATGGATCACGCGACACGCCGCGCCACGTTCCCGCCGAATCTCTTTCTTCGTTCTTTTTTTTTTTTTTTGCTGTTTTTTGTCCGTGTGTGTGTGTGTGTGTGTGTGTGTGTGTGGGTGGGTGTGTGTGGTAGGGTGGGGTTGGATGGGGGTAACGGGGGGAGGGTAGGAGGGGAGGAGGAGACAGGGACCACAGTGGGAGAGAAGTAGTAGTACGACATGGTTCTCCACAAACATATGGTCCCCCTCTCCACGAAGGGCTTGGCTTGGCTCGGGACACAAATCACTGCGGTGCAAACACTCATGTGCGTGAAAGCAGACACACACACACACACACACACACACACACACACACACACACACACATGCAAAAACACACACACAGCTGGTCATAAGCAGCGGTGGCCTGAGGTAGCTTCATGCGGTCAAGCAAGCGGCGGTGATGTCATCATTCTCCCCTCATTACTGGTAAAGAACAAGAACTCCATTGGCTAATCACATTAGCCAATTACCAGTATTGATTACATTTTTTGTTTTACTAACCAGCTTAACCAATGTGAGGCTGTGGAAATGGCTATTCAATTATTGAAGAACAAACCCCTCCGTCAAAATGAAATACCTGAGCAGATTCAAACTACAGATAAAGCGAATAAAACGATGGAGGAGGAGGAGGAGGAGAAGTCAGGAGGAGGAGGAAAGTCAGGGGGAGGAGGAAGGGGAGGAGAACAGAAGGAGGAGGAGGAGGAGGAGGAGGAGGGAGGGAAGAGAGGGAGGAGGTGAAGGAAGAGGAGGTGGAGAGGAGAGGAGAGGAGGAAGAGGAGGAGGAGGAGGAGGAGGAAATGGAGGAGGAGGAGGAGGAGGAAAGGGAGGAGGAGGAGGAGGAGAACAGAAGCAGGAGGAAGAGGGAGGAGGAGGAGGAAGGTGAAAGGAGGAGGAGGAGGAGGAGGATGAGAGGAGGCCTGCCCGTGAGTGTCTGTTAGCGGGGATCTCAGGGAGAAACGTGAGGTGAGCGTGCAGGGAGATCCGCGCGGAGCCTCCTGATAGCTTAAGACCCGTACACGGCGGAACGGGATTAAGGTGGTCAGCGTTGTCTTAGCACACCGTCCGCTACCCCATCAGTCAAGCCCCGCTCTACGCGCCGCGCCGTTTGATTCACTGTGACGGGGAGGAACCAAACACAGCAACAAAAACAGTTCCAGCTGAGATTCCCTTGTTGCCCTCCCAGATGTTCCCCGTAACCCTTGGCCTAACTAAGTTCACCTGTTGGTCACCTGTGTTGATGAATGATGTTCCTCACCTGTTTAGTTTATTTGTTTATTTACGGTAAGTTCCTTAAATGTGTTCTTCATTTTGATGGATGGGTCACGGAGGAGATAATCTGGACCCCCTAGTTTGAAGTTGAATCGTGCTTTCATAGTTTATTGGTGATTGTTTTACTCTTCCGCGAAAACCGAACTTAAGAAAAGTACAAGTAGACCTTCATTTCGTTCCAGCTTCTATGCACGCGTCTGGGTCCAAACTCCACATGCTGTAGTTCAGAGCGAGCTGAACTACAGCATGTGGCGTCGGCCCGGGAATCGTTACCGGCCGCCACCCGTTTGACTCGCCGCTTGACCCCCCGCCAGACGACGGCCACCCGCCACAGTAGCGTCTGACCACGGCTTGCCTCCGCCCCCGCGTGCGAAGGACCCGAACACAGCCTCGCCGTCGCTCCACCCACACCCACACCCACCCACCTCCGCCCAGGACAGAACGAGCTGCACCACATCGCTCGGCGTAAGCTTGAAATGCGATTTACTTTATTAATCCCCCATGGGGAAATTCATCCTCTGCATTTTTAACCCATCCTCGATGCTAGGAGGGGGAGTGAGCGAGCGAGCGAGCGAGCGAGCGAGTTGGGCAGTGTGCTAGCCCGCCAACCAACCAACTCCAGATGTATAGTCGTAGTGGTGACCTTGCCTTGCTCATGGGCAGGGCTGTTAACTCGCATGTTTTTGTGGTGTGGGCGGAGGAAACCCACGGGAACAACATACAAACACCACACGGCAAGGACCCACCTCCCTCAGAACCCAGGACCTCCCTGCTGTGAGGCCGCCGTGGTGCCTAGCCACGGTGGCACTCATTATGGCGGCCATTTTATAGTCCCCGTCCATTTGACTCGGCTGTCTGCTGTCCCGGAGAATGGCGCTCCCACCCACAGTAGCAGCGTCTGATGACTTGACGCTTATGTCTGTGCTCGCATGCGGAACTGCAGAAAAACTCCAAGCTCCACGCAAACACAGGAGGAGGTGGCGACACAGGAATAGTAGAGAGAGGCAGAAAAAAGAGCAAGATTTAAAAAAGGAACAACCCAAACAAATGACCCCTCCTTCTCTGCTCCCTCCCTCCCTCCCTCCCTCCCAGACTTTTCACATTTCTATGTTTCTACGTTTCTCCGGCATTGAAATATTTCACATACCTGCATTAAACGTACAAGATGGATTGCCCCAAAACTAATCGGGGAAGAGATGCTCTGAGCCGTGAGCGGGTCCCTAAAATCGAGATCGTCTCATACAGAGTTCACTAGCCGGTCCCCCTCCTCCTCGTCCTCGTCCTCATCCTCGTCCTCCCCCTCCTTCTTCTACTCCTCCTCCTCCTCCTCCTCTCACCAGGCATTTCACTCACTAATAACTGACACTATTTCTAAGAAGTGACACTCAAATCGCTATGAGTCTTACCTACAGCACCTTAAAGTGAGTGCATGCTGCAGGTTAGAGTTAGTACACAGTCCATCCGTTGCCTCACGGTGGGGTTGGGGTGGAAGCATGTAAACAAGGAGTGTCAGTCTATTCTGACTCCCCTGCGGAGGCGGAGGAGGAGGAGGAGGAGGAGGAGGAGGAGGAGGAACCGACCACGGCTCTGACTGGGAACACCTGCGCCGACCTCGCGGTGCGCAGAGACTCCGCCCGCCACCAGCCTGATCCAACATACACATCTATGAATGTGCGCTTTCACTCACACACACACACAGGCACACACACACACACGTACACACACTTGCGCGCACACAGGCACACACACACACGCACGCAGACATGCGCACACACACACACACACACAAATACACACACTTGCGCGCACACAGGCACACACACAGCAAAATACATCCAGAGGCTGAGAGCTCAGTATCTCGTGTGTGTGTGTGTGTGTGTGTGTGTGTGTGCGTCCGTCCGTCCGTCCGTGTGTGTGTGTGTGTGTGTGTGTGTGTGTGTGAGTGTGTGTACCTAACATCAATAGCACAGTGCTCTCTTTCCTCCCAACAGGCGACGGAGTGCAACGCAACACCGTGCACACCGTACAGACGTGGACAGCGCCCAAGAACGCTCTACGCCGCCTCAGAAACTTCCCTTCCCCTCCTGCTCCCTTTCAGACTTCATGAAGGGGAAAAAGTGTCCGCGCGGGCAGACACTAAGTTATTTATACAGTTCTGCACACAGCCTGTCTGCCACAGCTTCCAATGGCCGGCTGCAAGGGGGAAGGGGGGGACTGGTTTTACTGGTCTGTCGCGGCTCTCGACAGCCCCCCCCGCCCACCCCTACCAGCCCTACCGCACCCCCTCGATCCGGCACCCACCTGGACATCAGGACATGATGGCTGTGTAAACTGTTTTCTCGGGCACGTGTACAGCCGGCCCCCCCGTTTTTTTTTTTTGCTTTTTTTACCGCAACCTGTCACAGGTTCTTCCCATTAGAAGGAGGGTTAGAGTACACTTTCAGGCATGTGAGTTCAGACCCACTGGACGTGGGGATTCCCCCGCACCGCGCACGGTGGATGGGAACGTCCTGAAAGGTTTGTTGAAATGCATGAGACTCTTAATTTACGGCTCTTCCATTTTTTCACAAAGTAAAATATGCTAGAAATTACCAAAAAACTGAGTTTCATTAAGCAAAGTTGGAATGAGCTTCATAAGCCCTCCCAGTTACACTCCACCATAGTGACAGGCTATGATGAGAAGCAAAAGCGTAAAATATTTCAGGATTAATTGTTTTAATGAGAAGGCTGAATATGGGGGGAAGGGGGGGGGCCAGATGTAGGCTTAAATGAGAGCAGAATGAGTTAATGACCTAAAAGAAAACCCCAAAAAAGTATTCTGCATTATGGCATCAGATAAATAAAAAGCGTGTGGAATTTAGGGATTGAAACAAATTTTTTACTAAATTGCAGATTGAATCTGGAACGGGTTCGAATTGGGTTTACCAGACACGGTTTAAAGTTATCTCAGACTTTATTCTTGACTTACGAAAACAGATTTCCAGAATGAGGATAGGAGCTATTCGACTTTAACTCATTTTAACCTCAGAAGATTAGTGGGTGTGAGCGTCCAAATTGACCAGTGAAATAAAAGAAAATGATTTTCCAATGTATTTTCCAAGGATAAGAATAGATCCGACTTATTATTAAAATGCCAGATGGAAAATTAGTATGAAGCACAAAGGTTAAACAGGAGGTTGCTTTTGGACAGAGGGAACCCCTCGAAAACTAAATGAAATTATTTTAATTATATGAATTTTCACAACCGTGTTCATATGTACAAAGAAAAATAAGTTGTCCCAAAAATGTGAGGTTTTCATCATACTCTAATAAGGGAAGGCCTGTCCTCCCCCTGACAAGTATTTATCAAACGGTGAACGGTAAATGCAGAAGTTCTTATCGCCGTGGTTCCTGCGGTGTGGAATGTTCCATCGAGAAACGGGAGATCTGTGCGGTGAAGCAACTGCGTGCAAAACAATCCACAACGTTTGTCACGTCACACGTGAACCGAAGGACAATTCCATCAAGTTCCCCCGACGTTGCTGCCCAAACAAACGCGAGAATGGAATCCAATGAACACGGGGAAGTCCCCAGAGTGATGATGGGTGTTGTTGATGGGGGTGTCAGGTTCCCATCAAGTGTCTCTCTACAGTAGGTGTGGGATCGAAAAAGCTGCGTCCACAAAAGGTGTTCATTCCCAGTTTACAGTTCTCCTGCATTGTTGCACGCTGGAAAGGTTCAACTGACGGGATTCAAGGATTTTCCAAAATTCCGTCTTTGTGTGCACAGTTTGACGGAGGATAACACGGCGGTATTGTTACCTGCACACACATCAACATCTATCCTCACCATCCTGCTGTCAGTGAGACCTGAGACAACAGCGACGTACACAGCTAACACAGCGCGGTGTAACACAGCTGTTTGGCATAGGAACCAGTGGTTTCCAGTGTCTCCACAACAAACTGCGCCTTGAACCAAGAGGATGCTGCTGCTGTATCATCATCATCATCATCATCATCATCATCATCATCAAGCAAGCAAGCATGGCTGTCCAGGTCCTCACGGTGAAGATTACCGCCTTCCTTGTTCCCATGGCCGAGGCAGCCAATGACAGAAATCGACATCGGCATCCAGAGGTGCTCATTGTAAAAAAGTGTCTTTAGTAAGCTCATTCTCATCTGTTGTGATCTTCTGTTGTGATCTTGAATAGAATATCTAAAAAGGCGAATAATGTCTAGAGACTGAATTCACAGGACATTCAACTAGTCAACAAGAAGGGTGTCATATTGGGGTTAGGGTTTACTATTAGGGTTAGGGTTTCATATTAGACTTTTATATTAGGGTTTCATATGAGGCTTTGGTTTTGGGGTATTAAGGTTTCAGAGTAGGGTTTGGCTTTAGGGTTAGGGTCTCTTGTACTTTTACTTGTAGTCGAGTACTTTCCCAGTCACGTAACAGTACTCCCACTATATATATCGCCGTATGACGCTGGACTGAGAGACATACAGCTTGTGTTTCAAACCGGTGCGCGCCAGACAGCCGCGCTCGCCGCGTGAGCTAAGGATCATGGGAAACGTCTTGTTCTCCGTCAGGCCGGCCGCTGTTCTCACGTTAGCGTCCCGCTGTGCCTCCATGTAAGCCCCAAACTCACTCTTATTTCTGTACTTTTTTCACATTAACGAGAACCAGAGGGAAAGCGTGCATAACACCAAGCGTGAAACGCAGGGAGAGGGGGAGCTGGGGCGTTGGGTGGGGATGGGGGAGAATTTAGACCCCCTTGTACACGATTGGGTTTTTATTGTGCATGTGCATATACACTGTGCATGTGTGTGTGGGTGTATGTCTGTGTGTGTGTGTGTGTGTGTGTGTGTGTGTGTGTGTGTGTGTGTGTGTCTGCGTGTGTACGGGAGAATTTAGACCCC
>PIJE02001451.1:26440-28940 GCA_002895965.2 Coryphaenoides rupestris
CGCTGGCCGAGTGCTAACAAGGGGTGCCGAAGGAGCTTCCAGATAGACCACCTGTGTATCATATGTCAGTAGGTTTCATTATGTTTGGTGCTCAAATGACACACAGACACACACACACACACACACACACACACACACACAAACACAAACACACACCTCAACACTCCCACCCACACACACACACACACACACAAACACAAACAAACTCTCTCTCACACACACGCACACACACAAACACAAACAAACTCTCTCACACACACGCGCGCACACAAACACACTCTCTCTCTCTTACACACACACACACACACACACACACACTTTTAACAAAAAGGTTCTACCTTGATTGCACTGTTTTTTCACACCCTTTCCCAACACAGACACACACAGACACACACACACACACGCACACTCAGTGTGTGTGTGTGTGTCTGCATGCATGTATACAGTACAAACGTGTATATTTCTCCCAGCCTGCCTCACATCTGCCGGTGTAAACCCAAAAAACAACGGTGGAAGGAATGTGCACAAAGTGTACGAAAAAAAAGAAACGAAAGTATTTTTGTAAAGTTAGGATGACCTCAGGCTCTGCCAGTGCAGCCTGTAGCCTAAGTGGGAGTCTAAGGCAATATAGGAAGTGCAAATGTTCCATGACTAGACAGACACACACGCGTGCATACGGTCCGATACTCAGGCCCCGGGAGAAGGTGTTGGATTTATTGGACGTGGCGGGGCGGGACATTACCCGGTGTATCCGGCGATCCCCGACATTTATTTGTGTTTCTTATATTTTTCTTTCCGTTTCATCATACGGTAAATACTGCAGTTGATTCATTAAACCGCCGCAGACGCACAGAGCGCCACTGTGTAATGAGCTGGTTTAAACCGTAGACTGTAAAATGGTTTAAAACACCTTATTTAATAAAGTGGTCTTTAATTGGGGGGAGGGGTCCTAAATGGAATAGATCGTGGAAAAAAAAAAAAAAAAAAGTGGATGGAATCCTCAAGACGGAGAGGAAAAAAAAAACGTGATTTTTTTGAGACGGAGATCATGCTATAGGGTTCGGCGTGGGAGGCGGGGGGCGCGTTGTCAACGGCGATTACCCTCCGTTGTCTTTTCATTCCGTACGAAAGGAAATTGTCGGCGGTTCAATTTCTCAACGTTAACGATGGCAAGAGTTTAATTGTGTCAAACACTCACGGCCCATTTACGACTGTTTGCTTTGAAAACCCTCGGCTCTGCGGCGTCGAGCGTTCGCTTCGAGACTCACTTCCTGGCACTCGAATCAAAGGCGGCAGAATAAAATGCTTTTATACTATGATCTTAAAAAAACCATATTCACCACATTAAGATCAACTAAACTTAAACAACCATGAAACCAGATTTTTTAAATTTTCTTTCCTTTTTTCACCCCCGGACCGTGTAAAAACAAAGGGTCTTTTAAAAAGAAACGTAATTTCTCACTTTAAGTCGACAAAAAACGACTCCGAATGTTGATTTAAGTTGATCTCGCAGGAAGGGCGGCTGTGGAGAGGACAGAGGCGGTCGCCATGGGAACGCCGCGTAGCTTTGCGGTGTGTGATGGATGGTCGCCGGTGGCCCGTGACTTCCTGGGATCCCGTCTCCCCGAGCCGTGAGCCCTCACACCCCGCCGACGTGCTTCATTACTGAGGGAATTACAGCAAATGACTTCATCTCTGCGGTATCAGTCAGTGTCTCCCCGTTTCCTTTTCTTTCCCTCTCTCTGTCTCTCTCTGTCTCTCTCTCTCTCTCTGTCTTTCTCTGTCTCTCTCTATCTCTCTTCCTTTGTTTCCGGTTATTCTCAGTGGTGTTAATCATTTTCAGCGTGAGAGTGAGTCCAGTTTGCTAAACCGTGTAATTGTGTAATGTTCTGGGCCCCGTGTCAGAACTACATCATCACAGCTTACCCCATTAGTCCCATGAGTGAGTTGATCGCGTTGTTTCTTGGCAGTAAAATAGAAAATGCGGGTAAAAAACAAATGTGTTAATTGCGGCGGCAATTACCTCGGAAGTTAAGATCCTCCCAGATCCAGGTTTTTGTCTCCATAAACAATAGCATGCAACAACATTACACCTTATTGAACTATTTCTATTAAATAAATCGGTGTCCCTTTTGCCATTCCCATTGATATTTACATTTAGGGCATTTGGCAGACTAACAATAAATACATTTGTCCAAAAGAGAGTGAAACAACAATATATATATATATATATATATATTATATATATATATATATCGCTGACGGTACAGTAAGATTTGAATGGAAACAAGTCTCAAGAACTTGAACATTGGTGGGCTAATAGAAGAAGTTTCAAGCGCTCATAATTACGCCAATCCTGACCACACTCAGCACAGCAGCAGTCAAGTGCTCAAACAAGTTGGTGTACATTCTGTGAACTATGGGAATATATTCTCCGTAAATGACAACGAAGATTAAATGTTGGGATGACGACTTTGGACAGCCTTGCTTTGCCTTGTTA
>PIJE02001451.1:33940-66440 GCA_002895965.2 Coryphaenoides rupestris
ACTTCTTTAACCACCCGGATCACCACAGCCCAGGGGGAAAAAAACAAAAAAAAAACACAAAAAAAGAGATAAAAAAAAAAAAAAGAATAAAACAAAAAGAGAGAGGAGAGAGAGAGAGAGAGACAGTGTTGTTCTATGCCGAGCAGCCGTGTCGGTGTTTAGACACACGCCCGCATCCTCTGCCAATCTGGTGGCACGGAGGGCCGAGAGGCAGGCATGGGGGAGGGGGGAGGGAGGTGATAGGGGAGGACGGGGTGGGGGCGGAGGTGAAGGGGGCATGCAGGCAGGCAGGTACGGCTGCGTTCTGCCTGAACGATTTGTCTCTGATGTTTCTCCCCGCCGTTTTTCTGTGTGTGTGTGCATGTGTGTGTGTGTGTGTGTGTGTGTGTGTGTGTGTGTGTGTCGCATCTGTGAAAAGCCGTGGTCCTGACCCCCCCCCCCTCTCCTACACCCTCCTCCTACGAGGTTTTGGGTTTCCTACTGTGTGTCAGTGGTGTGTACACCTGGACGACGTGTTTTACGCGGATTCCCACCGGCTACTGTCAGTTAAGACGCCGCAAGCTCCGCCTCCCCTACCACCCCCCCCCCCACCCTCCCCACCCGCCCCCATTCCATCTCCGCCATAACCTACAAGATCGTCAGTCCCCGACTCCCGGTATCTCACATGCTCCCGTTCAGACAAGGTCAACTGCGCACATTCATTTCGATATAAAACCTCGCCGCTGACAAGAGGGGTCAACTGTATAAGCGCCTCAGCCGGCCCCGGGAACTCTCAGCTCTTTAACTGTTTTAAGCCCCTCCTCCTCCTCCTCCTCCTCCTCCTCCCACCTCACCTTGTATCTATCTTTCGCTCACTGCGGCCGGCCGCCTCCTCCTCCTCCTGATTGGCCAGCGTGACACCAATCGTCAATGTAAACACTTCATGTCATGACGACGCTACAGGGTTTTTGTGCCAGTGCCGTGGAAGCCGGAGTGGTACGCGCACCACACACACACACACACACGCACCACGCACACACACACACACGCACGCGCACGAACGAACCAATTGACGGGGTCACATGTGGGATGTGCTCCGAAAGTCAGGATCGTTTTACTAGTGTAAATATTAGTCAATGTCAGGAGCGTTTACATAGTAATGGCAGGCTTCAACGGCTGCACTTTTCCTTAAAGCACGTTTTTCTCTGCTCCTCTCCTCTCGCTGCCTCGCTCTCTCCACCTCCGTCCTCACTTCCTCTCCGGATCTCTCTCTCTCTCTCTCTCGCCAGTCATCTGCCAGACGACGCGGCCACCGAGCAGACGTCATCCCCTTCGCGTTTTGATTTGTGCTTCTTCTTATTATTATTAAAAAAAAAAAACTCCCCGCCACACACACCTCAGCCTTAGCGTCGCGGTGAAGCAAGCGACCAGTGGGATGCGTTTAAATTAAAAGAAAAAAAAAATAAAGTATATGATTAAAAAAAACGTTTGAAGACATTTCAACATCGTGAAGCGAACTGAGACGAGAGAAGTGTTGTGATTGGGAGAGCCCGGGCGCTCGCTCCGAGAAGAGGTTCACGGACGGACGGGCGTGGGCTTGATTTACGCAAGCGAAGACAAACAGCCGAGGATTTACTGGACGGATTCACTCGCGTCTCGTCCGGTGCCAAGGGGGATCTCAAAATCAGATCGCAAATCAGAGTAAACGCCGTTACCACTTCTCTGCTTGTTTTATATTTGATATTTATTGAAACAAAGAAGAGCATTGATCCAAATCTTGAAAAAAAAAATAAAAATAAAGTAACAAAACAGCTATGACAAATTATGTTTAGCAAAACCTCAAATTCACGGAGAAGCTTATAAATATACAAATAGTTTGGATTGGTATCATGGAGTAGGTTACGGTAAGGCTGTCTAATAATCATCACAGGTAATAGTGACAGTGACTGAGTGGTATTAAAAGTGTGTGAAAGTCGGTGATAACGCCAACGGCAGAGCTGGTCATGAGTGAAGAGTGTTTTCAAAAACATTAAGGTGCATTCCCTTTAACAAAAAAAAAATAATAATACAAACCAACAACCAACCAACGGTGTGAAGCCAAATTTGTGAGAAACAATTAGGTGACAAAAATAAAGACGTGTTGACTTGACACTCGTCTGCGGCGGAGATCGTTTTCCGTTTTCCGGTTCTAGAAGCTTCCGAGAGAATCTTGACGCGGGAGGGAAAATAAATACAAATACAATTTACTGATTTGTTGGATAGACAAACTATATACACAGAGCGTGGGATATTTCACCATCGCAGCCAGAACATTGCCCCTTTATATTAAAAACCATGTAAGTATCATAGGATAATGTTAAAGTGGATAATCTGTATTAATACGGAGAAAAATAAAAGTAAAATATAATAACGTTATATTCGCTGACGATGCACAGTGATTAAAAAACAAACAGTTAAAACAGACAGACGCCATTGGTCCGGGCTTGAGCCTATTTCAAAGTGCATAATGGTAAGAGGGAGAGGGGGTGGGTGGGTGGGGGTGGGAGGTTGGCGGGGCTTGTTGCAGTACCATGGATGAGCGCTAAGGATTCTGGGAAATATCTTGGTTCAAAAAAATCGTCCAATCCCCCGATAAGAGAAATCCAAAAGCCCTCGTTTGTTTTTTTTTTTCCCCCCGTTTGTCGTGCCGTGAGCGGTGAGCTTCCCGTACATCGACAGCTTCGACTAGACGCCAGCCAACGCGCGGGTCGGCCGTCGGACTAGGGGCTTAAGAGACTGGTGTGAGAGCAGGCCAGTGAAATCACATCCATAGATAAGAGAGGACACGGGCGTTCAAGTCAATCGCCATCGCTCGTCCACAGCAACACAACGCTGAACCTCTGACTACGCCACACAACGTGAACTACTCTAGTGTCGTGGGACGGTTAAAAAAAACAACAAACAAAAAACAAAGAAAACCAAAAAAAGAAATAAATGACATGTTGGACGAGCCAAATTAACGATATATAATCAGGAATTACAAAATAAAACGTGGCGTTTGTGGTGCAGCCAAAATTGAGGCACTTACGGGGTTTATAAAAAAAAACAAGAAAAAAATAAACTGATGACCTGGTGTTAAAAAAAATAATTATAATCTGAAAATAAATATTACAAGATACTCTCAGTTTCTGAAAACGTACGATTTTTTTTTGTTGAAAACTCTAAAAAAGGAGCAAAGAGTCAGTCTTTTTGCAACGGTATAATTGTTTAACTCTATAAATATAATTTATATAGTTTTTTTCTTCTTCCTCTCATTCTCTCTCTCTCTCTCTCTCTTTCTCTCTCTCCGTCCGTCCGTTTGACTTTGTTCGTTCCACCGCTCTGTCGAAGCACTCCTCGAGGGAGTGTGCGCGTTGTCGCACGACAACAACCAATCCGCGTTTGTATCTTCTTCCTTCGCTTCTCTTTTCCCTCCTCCTCCTCCTCCTCCTACCATCCTTCCTCCTCCTCCTCCTCCCCCATCCTCACTTGCACACAAACTGGTCCACGGTCTTGGTGCAGCGCTTGCACTTGACGTAGCAGCACCAGTGGAACTTGCAGTGGCACCGCTCCACCACCTGCGCCTTGTACTGGTCGTAGCCGCGGCCGCAGCACATGAGCTCGCAGCCGTCCATGCCCTCCGACGTCTTGTTGCACAGGCGGCCCACCGTGCCCAGCGAGCCCGTGGTCTGGTTGCGCAGGCAGTAGTCGGGGCTGCCGTCGATGTACACCAGGTCGTTGGGGGTCGGCGGGTTGAACTTGCTGTGCGTCTGCACCAGCTTGCCGCGGGTGTTCAGCTTCATGGAGGCGGCGCTGTCGTACTTCTCCTTGAGCGCGTCGCCCACCTTGCGGAAGTCGGCCAGCTGCAGCCAGCACGTCTTCAGGCTGCACGAGCCCGACACGCCGTGGCACTTGCAGGAGACGTGCGCGAGGTCGGACACAGACTGGTGAGGTGGGGGGATGGAGAGAGAGAGAGAGAGTGTCAGTGACAAGGAGAGACCAGGAGAGAGAGAGAGACACAGATACAGAGAGAGAGACAGAAAGACAGAGACAAGGAGAGGAGAGAGATACAGAGGAGAGACAGAAAGCAGAGAGAGAGAGACACAGATACAGAAAAGTGGCAAGTGTTGACTCCCATATGAAAGTTAATGGTAAATGGATTGCATTTATATTGCGCTTTTATCCAAAGTGCTTTACAGTATTGCCTCACATTCAGCCATTCATACACCGACGGCGGTGCCAACCATGCAAGGTAACAACCAACACGTCAGGAGCAGTTAGGGTTAGGTGGTGTCTTGCTCAGGGACACCTCCACACTTAGCTAGGAGGCGGAGCCAGGGGATCGACCCGGCAACCGGTTCCTGTTGCGTACCCGTTAACGAGTAAGATGCCCGAATCACTCATGAAGTGTAAGGCAATCGAAAACAATTCTGCTAGGCCCCTTTGTCTGCTACATGACAACATAGCATAACATGATAAAAATGGCATCAGTGTCCTGCAACCACAACCTCAGAACTCTGTATTTTTTGGGAATAATTCTTTTTTAAACGTATTCATGTGTAATCGTTTTCCAAAATCTCCACTGCACCGGTGGAGTTTGGCCTTCGGCGACCTCTTCCATTCCTCTACGCACACGTGCGCAGCGCTGCACCAATTAATCACAGGGCGCTAATCTTCCAGATCGCTACATGTGCGCCGCAGCAAAAAATGCCGTCAACTCATTTGTCCCGACGTAATTATTTTTTTTTTTAAAAGAACGAAAAAGGGGGGGTGGTCGCCTTGGCAACAGCACCCTGGCAACACAGCGTTTTTCTTTGAGGCCCGTTTCAAGGCTTCTGGAATGGACTTGAGAAACGTCCACCTCCCCAGGACAGACTCCTCCCTCCCCACCCCCCACACACACACACACCCACCCCAATAGATCAAAGTCTCGGCAGGGAGGGGGAGACGAGGGGAGAAGGGGTGAAGGGTGAGGTGGGGATTAAGCAGTTTCACAGATGATCAACAGGTGGATGCACTCGTCTGATTGACCCGGATTATCTCACTCTAAACTCCTGTCACACTTGTCCACCCACCAGCAACCCGCCCTCCCTCCCTTTCTCCCTCCCCTCCCACCCCACCCTCCTCCTCCCTCCTCCTCAACATTTCTCCTTCAGGGAAGATCCACACCCCATCCTCATTCATCCAATCCTCCCCTCCCTTCCTTCTTCCCTCGACAACTCCTTCAGGAAAGATCCACTCCATCCCTCCGTCCCTCCCTTCCTCTCTCCCTCCCTCCCTCACCATGTCTCCTTCAGGGGAGATCCACACCATGGGGGCAGCAGGTAAGAGCAGTTGTCTGGCAACAGGAAGGCTGCTTGGTTCGATCCCCGGGCTCCGTCTAGCGTCGAGGTGTCCCTGAGCAAGAACACCACCTAACCCTACCTGCTCCTGACGTGTTGGTTGTTACCTTGCATGGTTGGCACCGCCGTCAGTGTATGAATGGGTGAATGTGAGGCAACTGTAAAGCGCTTTGGATATTTACACCATCACCATTTCCACCACTCCCTCCCTCCGTCCGTCCCTCCGTACCCGTCGTCCGGCCTCGTTGTTGTGCAGGTTCATCTGCAGCCGTGCGCTCTCCGCCGTGCCCTTGGGGTAGCTCTTCTCCCGCTCGCGCGCGTCCACAAACTCCTTGGAGAAGCGGTAGCCGTAGTCGAGGTTGTCGCCGCAGCCGCCCCACAGCCAGTCGCGCGGCAGGTCCTTGGGCCGCGCCGCCCGGCTGCAGCCGCAGCTCGACAGCTCGCCCTCGTGGCAGGCGCGGCTCACGGCGTTGACCACGCCCGCCGCGCTGATGGAGTAGGTGAACGCCGTCTCGCGACTCCCTGCGGACACACGAGAGACACACACACACACACGAGAGAGAAACACAAACACCAAACACACACACACACACACACACACACACACAACACACACACACACACACACACACAGACAGACAGAAAAGGACATGGTCAATGCGGGCTGTAAAATAGACCGCATGATACGTGACGACTTATTTTACAGAGAGACACATTATATGTGGAGTGAAATAACTTTTTTTTTCTCCCCCCATACCAATTCATATCTACACTTGTATCATTAGACTGAGATCATTATCTGAGACAGAGAGAGAGACAGACAGAGAAGCTAGGAGACATTCAGGGAGATGTTATCTGGAAATATTGAGGCGGTATTATATATGGAGAATGGCCAGATATCTCCCCCCCGCCCCCCCCCCCCCAAACCCAGTCGTATGTCTACCACTTGACATGATTACAGTTTGTAGATGTAGAGAGAGGCCCTCAATTGCAATCACTAAAGGCATTTATTAAATTCAAATTGCGCTTTTACGATCCCATGTGTGCGTACATATTTCGCTTGGGGGGGGGGGGGCGGGGTATGAATGATAGAGTTATGATAGGTGCAGCTCGTGAGACTCGATCCATTTTGAACACCGCTACTCAGTCACAGCGGCGGAATCAGCACAGAGTCTACTGGGAGCCGGCCAAGAGAGAAGACAGCGCCCCCCGGTGACGGAGACCTCCCTCGGCAGGCGAGCAGGCCGTCGGTCTTGCCATCGCTCCACAAATCACGAGCTGGACAGACGCGGTGGGCGCTACGAGGGGAGAAAGGCTCGCATCTGCGAAATCCACGGCTCCAAAAACTCAACCTGGAGCCGCAGAACCATTAAATCTCTCCTCACTTCGGACGCGGCTAACATTTCCTCATCTGAGAGAGAGAGAGAGAGAGCGAGCGAGCGAGATCGGAATGAAACACACCGTGGAACTTTTAAACACGCAAAAGGTGGCCAAAAAAGACAAAAAAAAGGGAAAGAAAAGGGGAATCGCTTGCCATTGCGCTTTTTTTTTTTCTTCTTTTCTTTCTAATTTCTTTCTCCAGCAACCGCTAAAGAACAAACCCACAGGCTGAATGTGTGCGGGTTTCTGGAGAGAAAGAGAGATGAGGAGATACGGCGACAAAAAACCCATTCCTATTGCTGAGAGAGAGAGAGAGAGAGAGAGCTGTGTGCTGACATTGAGGAGAGAGAGAGAGAGAGAGAGGGGGGGGGGGGGGGGGGGGGCGCGCTTAAATAAAATAGAACAAAAAGTCAAATAGCTGATATACCTGCTGGGCCTGCTGCCGCACTCCAGAGAGCACACACACACTAATGGCTAAAACAGACGAGGAGACGAGAGTCCGCCGAAAACAGTCAAAAGTCAAAAGTAATGCATTAAGAAGGGAATAAAACGACAAAAAACGAGGAGAGAAAGAGAGAGATGGGGTCAAAAGCCAAAAGAAATGCTTTAAGAGGGGAATAAAAATGTAAAAAAAAGAAACCTGAAGAGAAAGGGAGAGCGATGGGGAGAGGAGAGAGGCTGTGGAGAAAGATAAGTCAAACGAAAACGCATTCAAAAAGGGAAATAAAAGAATAAAAGATGAGGAGAGGAATTGGCGGAGCAGAGACAAAAAAAATTAAATAAAAGATGATCTATAAATATTAGTCCCGATATAAAACGAGGGGAGAACTCGGAGATCCCGAGGGGTGGGGTGTTGGAGGGAGGGCAGGGCAGGGCAGCCCCACACACACACACACACACACACACACACACACACACACACACACACACACACACACACACACACACACACACACACACACACACACACACACACACACACACACACACACACACACTATGTACAGTATGCACAGTGGGGGGCCGTGTCTGAACGCTGTCCAAATGGCAAACGCTGGCAGGCAGCAAACAGTGCTGCCCAGAGGGAGGGGAGGTAAGGGGAGGTAAGGGGGGAGGTGAGGGGGGGCGGGAGGGGGAAAGGTTATTAGTCTAATGCAGCTTTAAAACCATGCAGAGGAGATTGGCCTAATAGTGGACCTGTGGACAGACGGCCTGTCGTCTCCCACGCTGCTGCTGCTGCTGCTGCCTCCGCCTCCCACCCTCTCGCCTCCCACCTCCACCCTCTCGCCTCCCACCTCCAACCCCCCCTCCCACCTCCCTGGGTTAGCCAAGTCAGCTAGGACTCTATCCTCATGAGAAATAACCCTAAATCACCTGCACCACTAGCACAGAGAGAGAGAGAGACAGACAGAGACGGAGACGGAGACAGAGACACAGACAGAGAGGTAGAGAGAGAGAGACAGAGCGAGGCAGAGCGAGACAGGAATGGGACGAATTCCGTTTGACATGAGGTTCCTATGAAGACTGATTGGTGGAGAGGAGAAGCCAGGAGAACAAGAGCTGGGGGGTGGGGTGGGGGTTATTAAAAAAATATATAATGAAATAACTTGGCGCACACACACACACACACACACACACACACACACACACACACACACACACACACACACACACACACACACACACACACACACACACACACACACACACACACACACACAAAGAACACCCATTCATTCATTCATGTATTCAACGCGGCGTACGACTGATAAACCAGTATCAATTGCGGTCGGCCTATATACCGTTCAGCGCTGCGTCAGCGGTAGCTTACCCTATAGCCTAGCCTAGCCTAGCCTAGCCGCTAGCCAGGCGGCCGGGGTCAGCAGCGCTGCACCTTGATCACCGCACTGACAGGCTATACTTTGACTCCCGCTCCGTCCCCAGAGTTATGATCGATACCCGCCAACACCGGGCAGACTTTCCGTTGACCCCGTCGGCGGTGCGGTGGCGGGCGCGCGGCCAACGCAAACGGAGACGCGGCACGTGAGATGAAAGAAAGAAAGAAAGAATTCAAGGCCGGGACGTTTTTGTTTTACAACCGAAAGAGGAAAAGAGGGGAGGATTGGACAGCGCTATTCCGCCGTTTTTAAATAGAGCCGGCACGCCGTACGGTCGACGCTCGTACACGTACCGACGTGCGCGCGGACCCGCGAGAAATGGCCACTCCAAAGATGTATTTATGTATACAGTCTCCGCTCGACCCCCATCAGTTGTAAATACAGTTCACCAAGTGTGTGTGTGTGTGTGTGTCTCTCGTCTCTGTCAATGTCAATGCCATGGAGATCGTCCAATGGGGGGAGTGGGCGGGGGGGGGGGGGGGGGGGGGGGGGCTAGGGCCTCATGTGATTTATCCAGCGATCTCACCCACCAAGTATTCCCTCCACACACAGCTGCTAGGTCATCTAAAGAGACACGTGTATACGTACGCGTACACACTGTGAAAGATCTCCGCTCAAAACGGGCCACCTGTGGATAACATCTGCACGCCCATCTAAGGAACATACGCATGAACAGACCCAACACACCGGATGAACGACTTTCAAAGTTATGAATGAACGTGTGACTGTATGTATGGTCGGTCGGACTGGACGCGTTTTTTGTCCCCCCGACACCCCCGCTGGGTTTGGCACCCACGCCCCTCCGTCCCTCCGTCCCGCCGTCCCTCCTTACCGATCTGCATCACCCGTCCGAAGACGGACGAGTTGTCCACGGTGCTGCAGTTCCAGCGGCGGTGGCGGAACTGGTACTGGCACTCCCGGATGCCCGTCTTGGCGCCCTCGCCGATGTACTGCATGTGGTCCTGGTAGAGCTGGCACAACTTCTTCTGGCCGGGCGACAGGCCCACCAGCTGGCTGCACAGTGGCTGCGCCCCGATGATGTAGGCCTCGGGGATCAGCAGCGGGTTCATGGCCAGGGACCTGCACACCGAAAACAAACGGGTTAAATGGATCGCGTTGACGTAAGCGCTGTTATCCGAACTGCTTTACATTCCAACATTGCCTCATGTTCACCCACACACACACACACACGTACGTTGCTGGTTCGATCCCCAGGCTCGTGTCATCTAGCTAAGTGTTGAGGTGTCCCTGAGCAAGACACCACCTAACCCTACCTGCTCCTGACGTGTTGGTTGTTACCTTGCATGGTTGGCACCGCCGTCGGTGTATGAATGGGTGAATGTGAGGCAACTGTAAAGCACTTTGGATAAAAGCGCTATATAAATGCAATCCATTTACCATTTACATTCATACACCGATGGCGGGTGTATGGCTCGGCGGGAGCAGTTAGGCATCTTTGCTCAGGGACACCTCGACCGACAATTGGCTATGGGGAGCTGGGGGAAAATCAAACCAGCAACCTTCTGGTTGTCAGACAACCGATTTGTCTTAAGCCACTGACGCCCACACAACAGGAGGGGATGCGTATACACATGGAGATGAACAATGCGGTTGTAAAGAAGTGATGGAACGACCCAAACCATCACAACAAACAGCGATGGAGTCGTTTTGGGGAAGACACATAGAAAAGCACGGCCGGCACTCAGAGAGAGAGAGAGAGAGAGGAGAGAGGAGAGAGGAGAGGGAGGAGAGAGGAGAGAGAGAGAGAGAATGTTAAAAGCACTCGCATGAGCATCTGGTTGGAAGCCACAGATTAGACAATTTGAGCGACCCATCGCCGGGTCTCAGGAGACAATTAGCCGTCGGTGTAACCTGATCGACTGGGGAGACTGGGAAACTGGGAAACCACACGGACCATGTAGCAGAGACATGCGGACGAGAGCCGCGAGCTAAAATACTTAGAAGAACTAGTTTCGTCCCCGATGTGAATTCCACTCAATAATTGAGAAAGAGCAACAGATAAGACTTTCTTTGACTTTATCAGTTTTTCTGGCGAGTTTTGTTAATGTCTTCCATACACGCGTTTCAATGTTTAAACGTTGAGCGTCCTCACATCGTTGATTTTTCTCAGAAGCTTGTGTTGCGTGTGCATTATATTTGCATGCGTTTCAGCGACGACAGATGCCATCAACGCTAATTTAACCACCGACAGAAGGAGGCACAGAAGGCAAACGCGTCCAACAGCTTCCACTGACGTGACAGCATGAGATGTCAGAGAGATGCAGGATCCCACCGCCGCCATTTTCCAAGCCGAACAGGTAATTGGCGTGGGACCCGATCGGAGGCGGAACGCGACGCGAGCCGTCAGGATCTGATCGGCGAGCGCAAAAGCGAGGGGGGGGGGGGGGGGGGGGCACGCAGGCCAGCCGCGGCGCAGGCTTCAGTTGTCGCCATTCACACGCACACACAAGATATATGCACGGTACAGGAATCAGTAGATCTGGACGTTAAACAACTAATAAACTGCTTTGGGAGACGTGATGAAGTGGTGAATGAGATGATGAAAAATGCGAAGAAGGTGAAAATCGAGTCAATTTTCATTTCATGGTGATCATTGTGGTGCAACAGTAAGACATTCTTCAATTGTAGGATACAAAAATTCTTGACACAATTTGCTGTTAAATTGAGCAATATAAACTGATACATTCCTTGTGTTTCCGGCTTTTTACTAAAATCTTTACGAAAACATGTGCACACACACACACACACAGACCAGACCAATTAAGAGATTCTAATCTGCATGCATGCGGTCACACACATGCATGTACATGTACATAACATGCGTGTGCACACATATGTTAAATCGAATGGGTTTAGACTGGTTTTATTTTGTATTTTTTTTTAAACCAGCCTCATGATTGACTTCTATCTGAACCACTGGGTTTAATGACAACGCCGTTTTTTACTTTTCTATAGTCGCTAGGGTTAGCAGCAGCCGATGGTTACATACAGTCACACACACACACACACACACACACACACACACACACGCGCACACACACACACACGCATGCAGTGGAGCGTGCTCAGTCCTTCCTTCCTCCTAGCCGGTTCGTGCCTGCACATATTTGGACACATTTTTTCACAAACCACAGCAATCTATGTTTTCTATAATATTCATAATTTTGGTTTGGCAAAGTATGGAGGGAGGGAGAGAGAGAGAAAAAGGGAGGGAGAGGGGGGGGGGGGGAGGAAAAGGTCTTCCCAAAGAACTAATGTGCTGCAGTCAGCATGTCTTGTTACTTCATATGCGGTACGACTGAAGCTGAAGAGGCTGGCTGAGCGCGCACACACACACACACACACAGTCTGTTTTTAAAATAAAATACTTTATTTAAATTAGCAGCCAAATACTTTTTTAAACTACAAAACTAATTCTTTTTTTGGAATTGCACCTCCAAGTCCCCAAAAATAATACATCACAGATTGGTAAAGCATTAAATATCTTTTGCTAAATTCTAATACCTCGACATATTCACATGGCAGACACGTACACACACACACACACACACACACACACACACACACACACACACACACACACACACACACACACACACACACACACACACACACACACACACACACACACACACACACTTTAGAAAAACAAACAAAAAAAGTAATAAATAAAAGCCCAAAATAACCTACCACCAGGAGTTGGCCTCGACCACCACCTGCATGAGCAGGGTGAGGAGGGTGAGGGCGAACACACAGCGCCGGGAGTCCATCAGGCTGCCCGAGGGCCAGTCCAGCGCAGCCCGGCGGCTCACACGGCCCCAGCCCAGGTTCATACTGCCTCTGATCTGGAGGGAGGGGAGGGGGGGGGGGGGGGGGGGGGGGGGTCGGGGGGGTCGGGGGGCACAAAGCAGAGCCTGGCGTTAGCTGCAGTGTGGCGCTCGCTGAGTGGAAATGCTCGGGCTATGAATGACATGCAATGTGTTTTCCAGTCGAAACATCCATTTTTTTGGAGGGAGAATGGTACAACGGCGTGTAATGCTGATAGACAACACACATTTTTTTGTACATACGTGTGTGTGTGTGCGTGTGTGTGTGTGTGTGTGTGTGCGTGCGTGGGAGAACTTCTTCTGTTGCAGTGCAGGTCTGAATGTCATTCATGTGCAGCAGATATATGATGACAGACAGACAGAACACACACTATGGTCCAGATACGATGCTACATGGCATTAGTTAGGTGTGTACCACAGGGAGAGAGGTGCAGGCCGTGCAACAGGAACATACAAACACATTCATTTCAGAATAACAAAGTCAAAGTCAAAGTGTTTTAGCTCCTGAACCTGACATTACAGGGACTCTGATTCAAAACATAAATGCATTTGTATATTAACCAAAAATATATACATTGGGATGTATAATTCGATGGCCGGGTAGACTTTACGATGGTAGATATTTTGTGTGTGAAGGGACATTTTTATCTGACATCTTAAACGTCTTCAGTCACATTTATATGAGGCCTATATGACACATTCAAAATAATATCGTTCGTTTTATTTTTGTAGGGCTATTATTAGAAGGACATATTTATTAATTCAATTAATCTTTTCATGAGACCAAGATATAAATTAAAGTTAAATTGTGAATAAAACCGCAGGCCTAGATAACCGTAGTTTTGGTTATTTTACCAACTGGTATTATCGTACATATAAAATAAAATAATTAATTTAATCCGTTTCATTCAATTTGTTATTTCGTAATTTTAGCACTTGCTGTTCATAGCCGTGAGAGCGTTAAAAAACACTTTTTTTTTTGAATATTGACATTAATTACGCATTAAATATGTGAACTGTCACATTAATTGCAATATACTATGAGGGACAAACTGTTTAATTTAGTGATTAAAGTAAAACATGGAGACACGCATACAAAACATGTGCTTTCATTTTAGATTTAATTCAATAATTTTTGCTAAGATCCAAACAAATAAGCACAAACAGGCCATTGAAATGTCATTGTCCGTACGTTAGTCAAATAAGCCTCAATCAATTAGTGATTTTAATGAATTAGTTCTTTTTTTCTGACCATGAATAGGCTATATTATAGTAAAAATATATATATAAATATATACATGTAGACACATGAAACAATCTTGCCACTCCTGGTTCGTTCAACCACCATAAAAAATAATAATACCATGAGCTGACATTTGGGGACAATTTGGAAAGTGAAGCAATTCGATCCAAAGAAAATATGAAAATCACTAAACTGCACAAAGCAGTCTTATTATAATATCCACAATCGTAGAGAGTTTGACTTAAGGAAATGACAGCATCATCATCATCATCATCATCATATAATTGTTTCATAGCTCTCACCATTTAACAATTAACTCCTCATAGGCCGTGACCTTAACGCGCTCTAAAGCGGGCCTACAGACCTGGGCCAATAGATCTGGGCCTATTTGTCCATCTGTACTGTAGAGTTGTTTGCAAGCATAGACCAAATTATAAAAACACAAAAATAACAAAATTGTGCTCCAAATATTTGCTATGCACAATATAATCACGTGATTACATTTTTAGAATTTTGTTTGGATGACTTAAAGCCTATTCGGCCTACATTACATCAATGTAATTTAAAATGTGCACTATGTACTTCGGAGGATCGTCTACTAGTGGCCTAAAATTGGTCCCAAGAGGCCCCCAGAGTTCTTCACAATTAATTTCAAGAGAGTTCTGCAACGAATTAGGATGGAGGGACTCTATTGGCCTACTTGCTCAATGTACTCAACCCGAGTCTGTGGTGGGGATGGTCGCCCTGCAGAGGGACCAGGAGAGGGAGCCAGGGACAAGGTTTTGATCGTGCTGGCACAGTGTAGAGACCGGCTAATAATTAAACTGCTCCTATAAAATCACTCCAGTATAACTTTGCCAGGTGGACTTCTCATAAATTCAATTTGCATACGCCTATGTATCGACTGGACGTCCACAATGACAGAGTTCAACATGAATTTCTAGATTTAACATCTCCTATAATGGACATGTGGAGTCACCGGTCCAGAACCGGTCCATAGGCCATGTCTGACGCAGTGGATTGTATTTTATTGGATGGTATGGACATTTAGGCGTTATTGCAATACCTTGTTGTGTGCAGTGCAGGTATGACCAAATAATACAAGCAATCATTTAGGGGGGTATGGGGGATATCATCATAGGCCTACGTCCATGTATTTATTATAGGGATGTATAGGTAAAAACAGAGGTAGGACTAAGCCTATATATATATATATACACACTCACCAGGGTCTGTATGAAGTCGTAATCCGTTTTCTTGTGTTGACAAATATCAATATTATTCCACAGTAGCCCAGGTGTTGCAGGTAGATGTGATCCTTTCCCTGGTACACTTGGATGGATGAAGTCTCTGTGTGTGTGTGTGTGTGTGTGTGTGTATAGTGGACTATAGGATCGTCCTACATACGACACAAACTATAGTCGTAATAGTTCTTGTTGGGGTTTTTTGTTTTTTTGGTGGTGTCGATGGAGAGGCACACACACACACTCTCTCTCTCTCTCTCTCTCTCTCTCTCTCTCTCTCACACTCACACACACATACACAGGCAATCAGCTGCACTGTTTCCAACGCGTCCAAAGGCAATCTGAATAATTGGCAGCTCCAACAAACGTGTGTCTGATTTCAGTAACAAAAAACCCTCCCTCTCTCTCTCTCTCTCCCTCTTCCTCTCTCTCTCACTCACAAGCAACCCAACAGCCACTGGTGGCAGAAATATTGTCAGTAGTAGTAGTAGTTGTAGTAGTAGTCGTAGTATTGCAGCCTTTGTCTCCTGATAAGCTCCTGGTGACTACTTTCTCATTCAAAGGATCGATAGCCAGGGGCTCCAACGTGTGTGTGTGTGATCAAAGTGTAGATGATGAAGATGACAAAAAGAAAAGATATATATAATATCTTCTTGGCAAGTCCTTCACACCTTCTACCTGCAGAAGCATCCACCTATGAATCCTCGCCACAAGCGCGTTGACAATCCGCTCTCCATGCTGGGGTGAGAAACACAAAAATACAATAAAATAAAATAAAATGAAATAAAAAGTGGGGAGAAAATCCGTCACCAGTCGAGCTTCAAAAAGTTCATGTGGGGGAAAAAAAAAAAAACCGACGTCCAATTTGCACAGAACACCGCCAGCAGCACCACCAGTAACACCAGCACCACGAATGACCGTCGAAATGACGCGCGTCCCAAAAGTTTTACCTCCAAACGGTAAAGTGCGGCGGGTTCCCAGTCAGTGTGTGTGTGTGTGTGCGTCTGTGCGTTCGTTTCGTTATGAGCGGACGGAGGCGAAGGTGGTTGCAGATATATCGCGCAATCCCTCGTCTGTCCGCCTGTCTGTCTGTCTGTCCTCCTGTCTGTCTGCCCGTCTGTCCGCCCGTCTGTCTGTCACCTGCCCTCGTCGCCTCCTCTCTCGAACTAACGAACCAGCGCGTTGACTCTCCGCGCAAAACTTCACGTGGCGCATGCGCACAAGGAACTGTCTTCTTCTTCTTCGTCGTCGTCTCCTCCTCCGTCTCTTCTGGTCGTGGCCGACAAGATGAGGAGGAAGGAGGAGAACGCGGGGCCGAACGTCACCCCCGAACCTTGTAGGTGAGACTGTTTAACTAGAACCAAAAAAAAAAAAGGAAAGAGAAAGAAGAGAGAGAGAGAGAGAGAGAGGGGGGGAGAGAGAGAGAAAGAAAATAAAAGGGGTGGAACGGGGGCTGTAACAAAACAAGCGTCTCTATTACCTAAAATAAACTTATAAAGCACCCGTAGGCTATTACCCGGCTATCCTGCACGGCCGAGCGGAGTTTTTCAGGATTTTCAGTCGCAGGGTATCCAGTTACAACAACTCGGGTTAAAATCAAGACAAGCAGGTCCACACACACACACACACACACACACACACACACACACACACACACACACTGAGTGCTTCGACAGACTCCTCTCATCACTTGATCGAAGGCACGGGGGAGCTTGGCGATTCACAATAGTCGTTATTAAAGGGTGACTTGTCAAATAACGCAGCACAGCGGATCCATCTACTGTACATGCTTTCTGTTGTTTTGTGATGGGATGAAAAAAAGATGGATTTTTCATAGATGGATGGATAATCTGGAGGAGTGATTCCGTGTTAAATTCCTAATAAGATTGCCAACGTTCTTCAAATGTGGGCTACATGCAATATGCATGCACAGACATACTGTATAGTCATACAGACACAAGACACATAAAGGTCATTATTAAAGCTATTTGCAACAGTCTATAATGTCTGCTAAACTACTTAAATATTTTTCCTCAAAGGCATAGAATATAATTGTCTATAGGCCACAATATAAAGTAAAGTAAATGATATGCAAACTATCTGTTGGCGTCTATAGATGCCGTGAGTCAGCTGAGCGACTTTTTGAATGCAGCTCAGTTCCTTTGTGAAATACTGTGTGTGAGAAACATCTGGGTTGCCTCAGACAAGTGGCCAGAGATAACAGCACCAGCACATCAATGGGCGGGAGGAGCAGCCAATCAGATCGTTCCAATGGCTGAAAAAGTGACATTGGAACAAAAAAAAAACAACCTTTTTTTTTTTTTTTCCTTCTTTCCCCCCATCAAGCATACAGAGTGCCACAGTACAGTACAGTCATGCTAGAGCTCTGCACTTAGCTAGCATTTAGTGGTGGATGCGGCAGGGGCCGGGCCTGTGTGTGTGTTAGCGCAGACCCCTCCCCTCCTCCCATACCATGCTAGGCTACCCCCCTCCCTCTATTCCCCGCCCCCCCCTCTCGCTCTACCCCCATCCCCCCGGGAGGAAAACTGGGCAACATCTGGCTGAGTTTATGAGAGAGAGAGAGAGAGAGAGAGAGAGAGAGAGAGAGAGAGAGAGAGAGAGAGGAATTGGTAGACCATGAAAAGTGGAAAGAAATCTTACTTGGGCAATCCAAGAGGCCATTGTTGCAGTTGCCATTAGCAGTGGTGAAACTATAATCTTGTGAAAATATACCCATTGTTGTGCACCGTGTTACTGCTCACCGGCGTCGTCAACGTCAACGCTCAGATTTTTGTGTCTCGGAAGAGAAAAAAAAAGAAAGAAAAAAAAGGCAAATGGTCCGGTTCTGAGAAAATGTCTTCTTTATTTAAACAACACGTACACACACTGATCACGTCAAAACACGAGTAGAACAATCACGTTAGTATGGTGAGCCCACGTCATATGCACACACACACACACACACACACACACACACATTCAGCACACGCGCACACACACACGCACACACACATTTACAGAAAGTGTACAGTTCAGGGGGAATTGAGTATAGTTAAATAATAACAGCACTATTGTACAGTATATCACCATGACATCATCCTAATGACATCATCATCATCATCGGTACGATTTAAAAAAAGAGGCCATAGAGTGCCTTTAAATTAAAGCCACTTCATTAATAGCAGACATCCACTTAGCTTGCTCGACCAATAAATAAATTATGACATTTTACCATTTTACTCACACACACACACACACACACACACCCCACACACACACACACACACACACACAATAAAGTGTGGCACTCACAAACTGTGCTGCTTAAAGAAAACAAAAACCCAAACGGAACAGTAACATGGTTGCCCGAAAACAAGAAACGGAGGGAAAAAAAATGGAGGGAACCATTAAAGTGAAGCAGTGTCGTCGTACCGTTTAGGTTGTGTTTGAGGTTTGATGCTTTTAGGGAAGGTGTTGGATGATGGGCATCATTCATCCCCTACGCAGACAGTCGAGGTGTGGATGGTGAGCTAAACAAGTCCCGAACGAGTCACATCTTAGTCTTTCAGGACCCTTAACCTGAACCCTGTTTTCCTCATCATTTGGGGTCTAACTGACTAATGAGGACAACCATTTGTGGAGTTGGTGCCACGAAACCTCTGCATTTGAACCTTTTGGGGGAAATGTCGCCTTGTCAATGTACTGTATGTCTGCTAAAGTGCTCGTTTTTTGCCCGCTGACAAGATCAGATTGTTATAAGTGGTCGACAACATTCTGGAAAGGACCCCTACAAAGAAATACTACTTTTTTGATCCAGTCTGGTTGTTATTACGTCGAAACCAATTCTTGCTGAAGGAGCAAAGTCTCGCTTTGACACTCGCAAGAGTTGCGTCGTTTCAGGTAGAAAACGGTGGTTAGACAGAGGTTTGGCGGCAAGGATTTGTTGTGCTTGACTAAGGAAAAGGGTAGCTTAGTGAGTCACATGATCACGTGAGTCACATGATCACGTGACAGGTAAGGACCAAAGTTTTCTTTCTCTGTGGGGACCCTTTCCCTAATGTTGTCAGACACTTGGCAAGAACAAACAAATAATATAGTAAATAGTTGTCCGTCAGTCAGACCCCGAAATGATGCGTAAACAGGGTTGCCAGGTTGAAAAATCCCCCAAAATGTCCTTTAACACTTTCCCTTATTTTGTTTTTGCTTGCTAGGACCCAGAGTCTGTTCCTTTGGCACGTTGCATTGTGAAGGTTCCTGTGGATGGTTGAGGTCCATGTTGCGAGAGTGAAAATAGTCTTGATAACAGCTGCAGACATAAACACGCCATACCATAACATACCATAACGACCAGGAGGGCTGAGATAACACTTTTTAGCCGGGGCCGTGTCTGGTACAGTAACAGTGGTCCTGCCTTTGCTGCTGCTGCTGCTGCTGCTGCTGCTGCTGCTCGCAGTCGATGATGGTGGAATGATTGTCAGTATACATGTGCTGCCAGTCCATAGCGCTGCAATTCTACACTATTGAAAACAGCCCTGGGAGTCGGTAGGGGCTAGGTGGGGGGCGGGGGGGGGGGAATAAAGGCAATACCAGTACCCTGTAGTCCCAAGATGGTGGGTGATTCCCAGCAGGATAGTTTGAGTGAAAGGAGCATGGAGGTACACACACACACACACACACACACACACACACACACACACACACACACCACACTGGAATCTTTATTTTTTTGTTAAACGCAGAAGGTTGCAAGTTCTCCAACCAAGAGATGCTTCTCCTGTGAGCTGTGAGTTGCAGAGCAACATTGATCAGCTTGAGTTGTTACATTCTCCCCAATGCATTGGGTTAGTGATTATGTGTGTGTGTGTGTGTGTGTGTGTGTGTGTGTGTGTGCATGTCTGTTTGTGTGTGTGTGTGTGTGTGTCTGTGCATTGTTTAGTGTGTATCCCTCCGAGGGGTGGGGGTGCAGTGGTGGTCGGAGGCTGAAATGTCTTCAGGCTCTTGGCATCTGGCTCAGCAAAGGAGACTGCGGGGGGGAGACAGAGAACAACGTTAAGGATAAAAGGTAAAACAACAACGACAACAACAACAACAACAACACAACAATGACAGCAACACCACAGATATAAAATGGTCTCCAATCCTTCAATATTTTGCGGGTAAGCTGTATCACAACCATGTGTGCTGCCTCGGCTCGGGAGAGACTCAGCGATGGAGAACGTATGCTGTGTATTAAAGCACACAGACACTAATACTTGGATGTTTGTGTATTTTTCGAGAGCGAAAAACTTTTTTTGTCCGTTTTGTCCCCGTAGCAGTCTGGCAATCACCCAGAGCTCCTTAAGAATGCTTTAAACTGCACTTGGCGCCCGCCCAACCATCAAGTGGTCATTTATAACAAACTGTGCCGGAATGTGTCTGTTCGACGCAGACAAGCAACGACCGCCACGCACGTTTTTTCTTTTTCTTTTCTTTTTTCGTTTTTTAAGGGGTTGGGCTCGGACAAAAAGAAGGAAAACAAAACAAAAAAAAAGAAAAAGAAAGCACACAATGATGTATGTCCAGCGGGACGGCGGCGCCTCATTGGCTGAGCAAATAGCGCCTCAAAATAGCGCCCAATCACTGACGACGCCATCATCATCAGTCACTCAGAGTATCGGGGGGAGTATAGGTGGTGGTGGGGGAGTCGGGGGGTGGGGGGGGGAGTTGAACTTAAACCTGTGGATCTGTTGGTCGGGAGTGGGGTCTGTGAGGCAGTGGGGGGGTGCAAGAGGAGGAAGTCGAAAAACGTTCTGATTGGTCAATAGGCGGTGTTGAGTGTGTTCTATATGAGCCACGGTGCAAGCGAGCAGCCAGTGTAGAGAGAGAGAGAGAGAAGAGAGAGAGAGAGAGAGAGAGAGAGAGGATTGTTGTTGTTGGTCAGGCAGTGGCCATGGGAAAGGACTGTGTAACGTCAAGAGCGGGAAGGGGGGGGGGGGCGGTATTCTATACGTCAAAGCGTATAGAATTTGCACAGAGGCTAACCTAACCCCACCCCTGCCGCGCTCTGATTGGCTACGAGGCTGAAGAGGATCATCCATTATGCCAGGGAGTAAATAAACAGCCCGGCCAATTACAACAAGTGCCATCATTTGTTATGCAACACTGAGCGTGTGTGTGTGTGAGCGCATTAGTGTCCACATATGCCGGGGTTGTGTGGGTAAACTTGAGGCTTGTGTGTCAGGGGGCCCGGTTCTCAGATTTCTCTGCCGCTGCCGTCCGAACTTTAATTGATGATTTCGGGGGGCCAGAGAATCAACACATAGCGGCCCCGGGGCCCGGGCATAATGGAGAGCCCGGCCCCCGTGGATGTGCAAGAAGACCACTCCCCCTTTCTTCTCTGTCAACACCTCAGTACCTCTAGACAACAGAGGCATTCAGCGTGCACACACACGCACGCACACACACAGGCACACCACACGCACGCACACAAACACACACACACACACACACACACACACACACACACCACACCATAGGCCACACACATGCACGCACACACACAGGCACACACACGCACACCCACACACACACAACACACACACACACAACACCACACACCACACATAGGCCCACACACACACACACGCACATTCACACACACATGCACACACATGCACACACACATGCACACACACTGCAGAAAACAACATCTTTCTTAAAAATGTCTCGTTGAACTATCTAGGATTCGCAAAATCCCAGGAGAATTCTAATTTGTAAAAGACGTTTTCCTTCAATAGAGACAAAAGACTCGAGGTGTTCATGCAATATGTGGGCACGGACGTAAGCTGTGGAGTGGAAGTATTAAATTGCGTCAGGGTTCTGTGGCATTCCAAAAATAAATACCTGATAAACAGCCACCAAATACTGTAATTAGATGTCTGTATTGAGACAAAACATTATTGGGAAACAGTGTCAATACAAGTGCATTGACACGATACACCCTACATTCCTCAACGTGGTCTGTTGCGACATTAACAGACTACGCCACCATTTTTATCCAACCTGCTGATTATATAAACACATGATAACAGATTCAGCCGACAAAAGGGGAAACAAAACGGCGGGTTTGAGATAACGAGCCATTCATTTTCCCCTCCCCTCCTTATAAACCTGGTGTGGCTTGAAACGGCACCGCCATCGCTTGCAGAAAGCCACATTGTGTTCCCATTGTTCAACAACTGAGTAGCAGAGAACTGAGAACTACCGAGGTGGAGAGACGCAGGTCTAACCGCTCCTAGACCACAGACGGCGTTGAGAAGGGGGAGAAAAAAGAATAGAAAAGAAAAGAAAAAAAAGAATAATCTAGAATTGGGGCGGTAGTAGACCTAGCTAAGTGTTGAGGTGTCCCTGAGCAAGACACCACCTAACCCTAACTGCTCCTGACGTGTTGGTTGTTACCTTGCATGGTTGACACCGCCGTCGGTGTATGAATGGGTGAATGTGAGGCAATACTGTAAAGAGCTTTGGATAAAAGCTATGCAAATGGAATCCATTTACCATTCGAATTGTCAGGGAGGCAGAAATAAAGTACCTTCCAGGAATGCCATGACGACTGACTATTATTATTATTGTGGAATTCCTTTGCCGTACGCGTTCATAATTTCAGCGATGTCGTCAGAGAGGAAGTGCGTCATGTATGTGTGTGTATACGCTTAACGGCCGGTGATTATTTGAACTGTCAGCTTGTTGTGACAGGGCGTTAAAACGTCCTGTTTTCATGTTTGAATCGGTGCGTCGGCGCGGTTTATGTACGGTAAGGTACAATGACGGGGGCTGTGGTGCTAAGGCGTACCCGGGTTTGTTTTGCGTTCTCAAAAAAAAACACATTTTCTCACGGCATCCACGATACTAACTCGCTTTACATCGCTGTGCTGGGCTATTAAAGTAATGACGTATACGCCGCTAAATGACGTAATGGAAACGTAACGTCACGTAATGTAATGTAGTGTAATGTAATGTACTATAAATGCGCACGTATCAATCACCGGGACTGTCAAAAACTGCTTGTCAACAGTCGAGCGGACACGTCGGCACACATCTCTCGGTTCCACTCCGCGTCCTGCCAGGTACATTAATGAGTCATGCCGGCCTAAGCGTTTGATAATCTCTGCATCAAATCGAGTTATCCGAAGAAAGTGATTTGAGTGAAGGCGGGGTGAGGGGTTGGGGATGGGGGGGGGGGGGTAACAAGCGCAGAAAAAAAATTAATATTTAAAAATTAGACGTGCTTAACTCACTGGGTTCAAGGAGACTCGAGACCGCTGTAGTCGCTAAAGAGGTATAATGTCCTGCATTATCCCCGAGTCTGGGAGTGGACCAGACAGCAGAGAGGTGGGATACGCAACGTCATGTCCCTTTAAAAAGTTTATAAAGTAAGTCAGTCAGTAAGTAAGTTACGTTTATTTATATAGCACCTTTCACAGACAACGTCACAAAGTGCTGCACAGGAGTACAAAAAGACCATCACACAGTAAGAAACAATACAACATACAAACAGAGGACAAAAAATACAGAAATAGAGACACAAGAGCCAGACTGAACATTTGAGTCTTCAGCTGCTTTTTAAAAGTGTCAACAGAGACCGCAGATCTTAAGTCCAGTGGAAGGGCGTTCCACAGTGTAGGTGCCACCATCTCAAAGGCTCGATCACCTTTTGTTTTGAGCCTAGGGAGCGAGGGACAACCAAAAGGAGAATAAAGGAGAATAGAAAACTCATGGAGTTCAAATTGTGCAACAACGTCCACCGCATACCGCTATACACATTATATAAATAGAGATGATTGAATGCTAAATTGAAAATGCCTTCTCAGCATGGGATGTGCTGAACATTCAGAGAGGCGCCCTTCGATGACGCATTTTGCCGCCCTTAAAAGATGGCATACGTTGCTAGTACTACTGAGACCTACTGAGTACTACCATACAAATACATATCGGCGCCATGGTAATGTAAGAGGATGTATGGGAAGCGTCGGGAGGGAGTGCGGTAGACTCAGCCGCTCGACATATTCCGCAATCCTGGGAACGGTGAGTGCGAATAAAGCGGCAACGCTAACATCCGACACCCTCTCCCACGCAACACGCATTCCCCCGCTCTCAATGTGGATAACATACGATATTTATTACAGACATTTCTAATGGGGTTGCATTCCCCTAATGGTCAAGAGTGAGCGATAGAAAACAGAGGCGCTTAACTCCGACGTATATTCATTCTTGGGACGTGTTGACGTGTACCATGGCCCCGATGTTTTTGTGTCTAACTATAATTTGCGGAATGTATGTACAGTATGTATGTACACTGTACGTACTGTATGGATGTATATCCTTCGATTTTCTTCCTTCTGGCTGAAGATTGAGAGAAGTGCAGTGTGTCGAGTGTCGAGGTTTTGTGGACGAGTTCTCGAGAAAGCTGCAAGCAACCGGCCCTGTTCCGAACAGGCACAGAACGGGCACCGCTCTACACTGGTGATTATATTGCCAAGCGGGGACCCAAGGAAGTCCTGTGTTGTCGAGTTGTTTGGATGAGCCGTTCTCATCCAAAAGCTGCAAGCAGCAAAACCGGAGGCCCCTATTTTATTTTGACACCCCCCATTATCTCCCCTCCACCATCACCACCGCCGCCGCCGCCACCACCACCACCACCACCGCCACCTCCATCACCACCACCGCTATTATCAGTGATTCCTATCTCCCCTCCCCTGCAGCCCTCATCTCCTGCATGTCCCCCTCCTCGGGCTTGCTTGATGTGCGACCCCAGGAAGGTGAACCCTTTCCCATATTAATACTGCTTTAAATCCTGCCACCGCAGACAGGGAACGGATCGCCCTGTCAGACACACCGCCCCTACGACCTCCGTAGTTTTGGAGGTGAAAACAGCTCATTTTACACCTCGCCTACAGCGTATCCGCCACCTTAGTGAGTCGTTTGTCATATGAAACAATAGTCATCGTAAAGGGTAAATGGATAGCATTTACATAGCACTTTTATCCAAAGTGCTTTACAGTTGCCTCACATTCACCCATTCATACACCGACGGCGGTGCCAACCATGCAAGGTACCAACCAACACGTCAGGAGCAGGTAGGGTTAGGTGGTGTCTTGCTCAGGGACACCTCGACACTTAGCTAGGCGGAGCCCGGGGATTGAACCAGCAACCTTCTGGTTGACAGACAACCGCTCTTGCCTCCTGAGCTACTGCCGCCCATCATGCCGCAAAATACTCTTGTGGTACATTTGTATGTCGCAAAGATCCAAAAAAAACCAATGGATGTTTTGCTACCTTTTGATAGTTTGCGAACAAAGATAGTTCAAGAAGAATCTAAGAGGGTTGACTCCGCCCCACGCTGCATTCATGCTGCACTAGGCTCCTCGTCTATCGTTGAGTGTGTTCATCCGTCCGTCTGGGGAATTGGATATCGAGGCTGCGAGCGGTGCGGTCTGCCCTCACCACGCTCCCCTTGTGTCTAAGTGGTACTAATGTAAACCTCTCGTAAAGAAGGGGGGGGGGGAGAAAAAAAAAAAGAGAAAGATCGGCGCAGTGTCTGAGTGGGACCACCTATGCTCGACCTTCAGACTCGGAGCTCGTAATCCCCCTGTGATTCCTCGACTCGATAATACCGCTGCTAGCAAGCGCCGCGGCAACGCCCGCAACACCCCCGCCGCTACGGCTAGGCTAGGCGAGACTGGGCTAGGCTAGGATCTCCGGATCTTCTGGGTCGCAGGGGCGAGAGACACGTCGGGTCTTGACGGTCTTGACGTGCCGCCGGGGCGGACGGGGGGGGGGAACACACAAAGCGCTGTTGTTGGGATTTTATTGAGCAACCCGATTATTAAAACAGTGCATTCATTATTCCACCTGGACTCCGCCTTGATTCTGTTCCAAAGCGCTGACACACAGCCGGTGCTTAAGGCCACTAAAGGGTAAATGATGATCCACACTGTGTGCGATATTGACATTTTGTGAAATGTTCCGACAATTAAAGTGTTGTATCCGTTTTTGTGTTTTTTTTATCTGCCAATGGAAAGTAATTATGATCACAAGTCAGCCCTCCCAGGGAAAAAAAGACGATTTAGTGTCTTTTACAGAACTTCAAACCTCGACGATAAATCACGGCGATAAACTCCCGAATCTCTGAAACTCCTGAAACACTTTGTGGATTTCCATCAACATCAGCTTTTGTAGCGCAAACAGACACACACACACACACACACACACACACACACACACACACACACACACACACACACACACACACACACTTAGTACCCTACAGATTTGGGCCCTCTGGCGATATGAACTCACTTTTGAAACGATGCCCTCTTCTGAAATAGACAGCTCAATGTGGTCTCCATCATGCTTTCCCAGGAACGGGAGAGCGAACATCTCGTCGACAACAATTGCTTCAAGAGCTTACTCTCTCTTTTCTTGACCTCTCCTCTCTCTCCACCGCCTCCCCCCCCCCCCCCCCACACACACACACACACACACACACACACACACACACACACACACACACCCTCGCTCTCTCTCTCTCTTGCTCTCGCTCTCTCTTCCTTTCCTTTTTGCCCGCCTGACTTTTACAACTTCCTCCTGGTTGGGGCTGCAGCTTCTAACCCAAACAAAACTCCATTTTTTAGTTATTGGCCCTCATGGCATGTAATGGAGAATCAAGCTAATTATCCCTACAGCTGTTTTCACTTGCTTTTTATGTAAGCAATACCTGGCTGATCCACTGAGCAACAGTGAGGCCCTTCTTACGCTCTGGGCCTCCAGGCCGGCTGGAATTAGAGAGCGAAATGCCAGTTTCTCCTCCTCCTCCTCCTCCTCTTCCTCCTACCCCCGCCCTTGCCCCCCGATGCTGCCTGCACCCCTGAACCCAACCCCCAGCACCCACCCACCACCACCGCTACCACCGCCTACCACACCGTCTCGGGGCTCCCGTGTCCACTGCCTCACACACCTTACCACCCAAACCCTTCGCCACCCCACCCCACCCAGCTCCTCTTTGATGTACACCGCTGTGGCGGGGAGGCGGAGGGATTTGGAGGCGGAGGGATTTGGAGTCGGTTGCCTTCCTGGCGTTTTCCACCGGCGAGGAGGTGTGCGATGCGTGAGGTGTGTGTGTGTGTGTGTGTGTGTGTGTGGCGAGTGGTGTGTGTGTGAGGAGGAGGGATTGGAATAATGGGGGGGAAGGGGAGGATTTGAGGGACACACACGGTGAATGAGGGAGAGAGAGCAAGAGAGAGAGAGAGCGAGAGTGAGTAAAAAAAAAAAAAGGGAGTCGGGGGGGGGGGGGTGGCGAAGAAGTGATAAGTCCGAGAGCCAATGGGAGGAAAGACAGAAGGAGGGCAGAATGCTGGAGAGGGGGAGAGGAGGAGAGGAGAGCAGGAGAAGAGAAGGAGAGGAGGAGGAGGAGAGGAGAAGGAGAGGAGGGGAGAAGGAGATTAGAAGGAGAAAAGGAGACTAGGAGAGGAGGAGAGAAGGAGACTAGGAGAGGAGGAGAGGAGGAGAGAAGGAGAGGAGGAGAGGAAGAGAGGAAAGGAGAGGAGGATAGGAGAAGGAGGAGAAGAGGAGAGGAGGAGAGAAGGAGATTAGGAGGGGCGGAGAGGAGGAGAAGAGGAGGGGAGAAGGAGACAAGGAGAGGAGGGGAGAAGGAGACAAGGAGAGGAGGAGAGGAGGAGAGAAGGAGAGGAGAGGTGAAAGAAAACAAGCTCTCTCCGGCTAATTACATAATTTCCTTCATCTGAGCAAACAGAGCCAGGGTCTGTAGGACGCGGGCGCGAGCGAGTCTCAGTCTCGGGGGGGGGTTACCTCAGTGACTCGACCTGCTGCTGTGCTGTCGTCTCTAGCCCTGTACCCGGGTTCCATGTGTCCTAGCATAGTCTCCTCCCCTCTCACCCTTCTGTGTGTCCTCGGCGGCTAAAGCAAAAACCGCGTTTAGCCGCGTGCATCAGGAGACAGACAGCATGTCGACGTCTCAGGACGCCACACGGAGGAAGATCGCCGTTCACTGCTTACCTTGCACACACTGCACACTGCACACACACAGGATCGGCT
Organism: Coryphaenoides rupestris; assembly: GCA_002895965.2. NCBI lineage: Eukaryota > Metazoa > Chordata > Actinopteri > Gadiformes > Macrouridae > Coryphaenoides > Coryphaenoides rupestris. The sequence goes on from PIJE02001451.1 coordinate 61,985, forward strand.
GCAACAAAGCGCCACGAGCGTCCACTAGGTGGAGTCGAGGGTGAGTGAGTGAGTGAGTGAGTGAGAATCCGTGCCGGTCGTGGTGTGAAAAAAAACAAACTCGTTATTCCACCGCCGCCGTGAAGAAGAAGAAGGAGAAGAAGAAGAACGCATCTCTAAATGAATCAGACACCGGTGTGCACGGTTCACATGCATGTGCCATTCATTTCCTCGCTTTCTTCTCGCCCGAAAAAACTTGACTGCCTGGTCATTTTTTTTCTTCTTCTTCACTGTTCTGTTCTGTTCTGTTCCCCCTCCTTCTAAGCCATCTGGTTCTGCACGGTTCTCTTTTCTCAGTAGTTGTTCTCCTGTTCCTCGGCTAAGTTAACATCTGGCTGGGGAAGGGAAGGGAAGGGAAGGGAAAAGGAAGGAAAAAAAATAAAATACGCCGGGACTCGCCGTATGACAGGCAGGCACGCACACTGAGGGCGAGGGGGAGATAATCGTACCCATTCTGTGTTGATGTTATTGTTTTGTTTAAGTTGCACTGGAAAAAAAACCCTCAAAAAAAAATGGCAATGGCCCTGGATGCCTTCATTTCTCTCTTTCCCTCTTCCCCCATAGTCTGTCTCTCTCTCTCTCTCTCTCTCTCTCTCTCTATAATCCTGTGAGGAATGATGGAGTGATCTGGGTGGAATGACGGTGAGTTGGCTGAGCCTGGCCAAGGTGTGCCAACGTACAACTGATACGAGTGGAATCTGCGCTTCTCGCTCCGCAGTTATATGGAGGCTGTTTTAACTTTTTTTTTTTTGCACACACACACACACACACACACACACACCACACACACACACACACACACACACACACACACACACACACACACACACACACACACACACAAGCGTGCACAGAGACACACATAATAGACACCATAGACACAGGCATGTGCACACACTCGAGCACACACACACACACGCACATACACATGCACACACATACACACACATATACGCACATACTTACACATTCATATACTTCATTAATTTCATTCATGCGTGTTAAGTAAATCAATAAAAATGTACAAATCATATTTGAGAAAATCACACTTTGGATATCATGTGTGCAGTAGATAGAAAAATGTAGTTTTTTTAATGTTGAAATATATAAACATTCGTCACTTTTTGCAGCCTTACATGCCTTGCAGTACAAAAAAAGTAAAGAAAACTATGTCCATAAAAAGAGTATGCATTGCTTTGCTCATGCAAGTTCAAGCTACAGGTTCAAGCAGCGGCAACAAAAGTGTGTGGAATTTTATATCTCCATTTCGGAGCTTGTCGCCCCCCCCCCCCACCAAATCGCCGCACCCCCCCCCCCCCCTCCCTCCCCTGTCCGTCTTCGCTCTCAGAAGTTCCTCCCTGCATAATCCCACCAATTTACTCCTTAAAGCCTCTATTCTCTGTTTCTCAGCACAGAATTCCATTCTCCCTCCTAATCTCTGCCCCTCTCTGCCATTCTGTCTCTCTCTCTCTCCTCCTCTCTAGCTCTCTCTGTCTCTCTCTCCGCCTCTCTACCTCTCTCTATCTCTCTCTGTCTCTCTCTCCTCCTCTCTACCTCTCTGTCTCTCTCTGCCTCTCGCTACCGCTCTCTGTCTCTCTCTCTACCTCTCTCTGTCTCTCTCTCCCCACCTCTCTACCTCTCTTTGTCTCTCTCTCCCCCCTCTACCTCCTATCTGCCTCTCTTTACCTCTCTCTGTCTCTCTCTGCCTCTCTCTCCATCTCTCTCTCCCCACCTCTCTACCTCTCTTTGTCTCTCTCTCCTCCCCTCTACCTCTCTGTCTCTCTCTGCCTCTCGCTACCGCTCTCTGTCTCTCTCTCTACCTCTCTCCATCTCTCTCTCCCCACCTCTCTACCTCTCTTTGTCTCTCTCTCCTCCTCTCTCTCTGTCTCTCTCTCCTCCTCTCTACCTCTCTCTACCTCTCTGTCTCTCTCTCCTCCTCTCTACCTCTCTCTGCCTCCCTCTCCTTCTATGCGCAGTTCAGGTGGAAGTGTTTATGTTACCGGGCGCAATGTTCAGAGCAGTGCCGCATGCATGCATTAGGGAGGAGATATGCCTGTGAGAGCCTGTGTGTGTGTGTGTGTGTGTGTGTGTGTGTGTGTGTGTGTGTGTGTCGGTACGTTTCAAGCCAAGAGAGAGAAGGCGGGTCATGTAGCCTGGCCTTGACCTGCCACTAAACCCATGAGCAGAGTGGTGCTATAGGAGATCAAACGACTCACAAGCAGTTAGTCTAGCGTCCAGCTCCTAGCGTCTAGCCCCTAGCGTCCAGCTCCTAGCCTCCAGCTCCTAGCCTCTAGCCCCTAGCGTCCAGCTCCTAGCCTCCAGCTCCTAGCCTCTAGCTCCTAACGTCCAGCTCCTAGCCTCTAGCTCCTAACGTCCAGCTCCTAGCCTCTAGCTCCTAACGTCCAGCTCCTAGCCTCTAGCTCCTAACGTCCAGCTCCTAGCCTCTAGCTCCTAGCCTCTAGCCCCTAGCGTCCAGCTCCTAGCCTCCAGCTCCTAGCCTCTAGCTCCTAACGTCCAGCTCCTAGCCTCTAGCTCCTAACGTCCAGCTCCTAGCCTCTAGCTCCTAATGTCCAGCTCCTAGCCTCTAGCTCCTAGCCTCTAGCTCCTAGCATCCAGCTCCTAGAGTCCAGCTCTTAACATCCAGTTCCTAAAGTCCAGCTCCTAGTGTCTGGCTCCTAGTGTCTGGCTCCTAGCATCTGGCTCCTAGCGTCCAGCTCCTAGCATCCAGCTCCTAGAGTCCAGCTCCTATCACCTTGCCCCTACCATCTTGCTCCTAGCATCCAGCTCCCAGCGTCCAGCTCTTAGCGTCCAGCTCCTAGCGTCCAGCTAACTGCAAGCAGAATGCCTTGATTCACAGCATCTGCATCTATGTACATGTACAGTATATGAGTAGCATCTGAAATGCACTTTGGTCAAGTCAAGTAACGCTGTGTCACATTGTAAAGGGTCATAGCGTATGTAGGCCACCAGTCTGTCTGGCTCTATCTAATGGATGGCTGGTGACGGGTAACACCGCACAAGCCTACAGACCAGGCCTCCGGTGCAGTCGCCGAGGCCCATCGGTGAGGCGACTTCGGTGACTTTGGTGGCCACACTAGGCTCCTCATGAACAGGCCTGCATTCTGACACCGGCCCTGGCTGGCTGGCTGGCTGGCTGGCTGGCTGGCCCGGGATACACGTGACACCCGAGCCCACATTAAAGCCCACCTCCGTCAGGTAGGAGATGGGGGAGAGGCCTCCGGGGCTCTGGGGGTCTGTGTGGGGGTCCGGGGGCCCAGTCAGGGGGGCCGGGGGGGGGGGGCCGGGGGCGGGGAGCTGCTCCTATCTCACCGCTCCATCTGGAAAGGGAATCTGAGGGTGGTGCGATGCTGGCGATAAGGAAGGCCTCGCCGAGTGACACGGTAACAGCCAACCCGAGCCGGCCGGGGAAAACGGGGAGGAGGGGTTCTGCCGGGAAGTGAACCCGGCTACGTTGCGCTCCTGTGGGGGTTGAGCCGGGAGGTGGATTGGGGGGGGTGGAGGGTGGGTGGAGGGTGGGTGGAGCCAGTCGGTGGAAGTGAGGGTGAGGGTGAATGGGTGCATGGTGGCGTTCTCATTTTCGTTTTAAAGGTTTGACCCGAGAACCTCCACCCCCCCCCCCCCCCCGCCCCCCCGCCCCTCCATGTGCACATAGCTATTCAGAGGCATGGGTTTACAATCAAACACATGCAGAGTAAGTGCACTTTTTGTGCTTTATAAACGTCCACACACACACACACACACACACACCCACACATACACACACACACAGACACACGCATACACGCATACACACACACACCACACACACACACACACACATACAGACACATGTGCAATAAATGTGCTGGATGGAAACCCAGCACTCTCTCACACACACACACACACACACACACACACAGCAAACACGTCAGCTACGATTGAGCAGTTGCTCGTCTGCGCCTTTGTGTTTGTTAGCATGTTCGCGTGATAGCATGTTAGCGTTGCAGCTAGCTGTCCTCCTCTTGTTCTACGCTCCCCTCCGCCTGACTCCTGATGGCTTTTCAAGATGAGGCCCAACATTTTCTCAGTGTGTTTCTCACAACCCAAGCGATCTCTCTCTCTCTCTGTCTCTCTCGGTCTCTGTCTCTCTCTCTGTGTCTCTGTGTCTGTCTCACTCTCGCTCTCTCTCTCTCTCTCTCTCTCTCTCTCTCTCTTTGTCTCTGTCTGACTCGCTCTCTCTCTGTCTCTGTCTGTCTTTCTCTCTGTGTGTCTCTCTCTCTCTCTCTCTCTCTCTCTCTCTCTCTCTCTCTCTCTCTGTCTCTGTCTGACTCGCTCTCTCTCTCTATCTTTGTCTCTCTGTCTGTCTCTCTCTCTCTCCATCTGTTCTGTTTGTCCTTGTCTCTCTACCTACAGACTC
>PIJE02001451.1:71440-73940 GCA_002895965.2 Coryphaenoides rupestris
TCCCAGGTCACCGGGACCTTCAACGCTCAAATCCACAGCACACAGACACACACACACACACACAAGCTCATCATCGACCACTCTGGTCTATACTGTCTTCAGCCACCAGAACATTTACATTTACATTTACATTGACATTTAGGGCATTTGTCAGATGCTTTTATCCAAAGCGACTTACAAAGAGTACATTTGTTGAAGGAGACAGCAATATATCACTGTGGTACATAAAGTTAAGAATAGAACAGGATTCAAGCATTCATAATTACGAGGTTAATAGAACGAGTTTCATAGTTGCTAGGTTGCCTGCATAATAGCTGGGATAAGAGCAGACGTGACATTCTGAGTGCAGTACCAACATCTAAGAACAAACAATATAATAAACAATGCTAAGTACTGTTACCAAGACATACAAACACAAGTTAGTGGGGGGGAAGGGAAGGCGGGGGGGGGTTATGCAGAGTCCAGGTGAACTCTGAACAGGTGGGAGCTCATTCCACCACTGCGGTACCAGAACGGAGAAGAGTTGGGACTTGGAAGAACCCTTCGGTCTCTCCCCCCCAAAGCACGCTAACAACGTGGGACTTCTCAGATGACTCAGTCTAAATAAGATATTAACGGAAGATGTGGAAAGTACACAGAGCTTTGGCTAACCACCGCCATGTGGTCGTCGTCCCTTCGCCAAAAGCCAAGTCCTGTCTCCCGGCTTCCCTCTGTTGGTCTGAGTTGGCGGAGACCGGCTCAACTTTTTACCTTTTTAGCCGGTGGGGGCGTCTGCCTCTGTCAAACTTTTCGGAGAAGGAAGTACAAAGAACACAGAGTGAAAATGTTTGGATGGATTCATTTATTTTCATATGTCATGCTGATGCTCAATATTCAACGGTTAGTCCGCGCGTGTTTGCGGGAATTAAGGATTAAACTATTATGGCGCGTTTACCGCACGCTAACTTTCGTGTGGAGGCCGTCCAGACTTTCAATGAAGGGGGTTTTGACTCAATGAGTGAGTTTTGTATTATTCTATGAGAGCAGAGAGACGGCTTCATCTCATCATCTCAGGCAGTCAATGGCTGCTGGCTTCTGATCAATTACTGATTTGATCGGCTCAAACACGCCCGCGGTGTCATCGGCCCTGCGGGGGGGGGTGCCGAAGTCGTTGGATGCTGCTCCAACTCCGGGGGAAATGTGCGTGTGTGTGCGTGCGTGCGTGTGTGTGTGTGTTTTCATTCCGACTTTATGTAGGACGATATTCCCAAAGTTCGGTGTGGTGAGGGAAACATGGGGGGGGGCGGCGGGGGGGGGGTGCCCCTGGTCTGCGCCCCGTGCCAGCTGCCCCCCCCTCTCTCTCTCTCTGTGTGGTTCCGCCAAGACTTTCTATCCCAAACATTCCAATATTCTGCTCAATTACTTCAATTAGAGCTTCCTCCATTTCCCCCCCCCCTGCCTGTCGGTTTCTCTCTCTGTCTCTCTCTCGCTCTCTCTCTCTCTCTCTCTCTCTCTCTCTCTCTCTCTCTCTCTCTCTCTCTCTCTCTCTCTCTCCGTCTCCCTATTGTTGTGTCTTTGTCTCTCGTCCCTCTCTGGGATGCCAGGGAATCGAGCAGCAGCACTCGACGTAACGTAGTTCACCACAGTAAATTAGCATCAGCCTCTGTACAGTTGTAAAGCGGTGTGTGTGTGTGTGGTGTGTGTGTGTGTGTGTATTCACTCACATGTTTGCGAATGTGTGCATGCCTGTGTGTGTGTGTGTGTGTGTGTGTGTGTGTGTGTGTGTGTGTGTGTGTGTGTATGTATGTGTGTGTGTACATTGTGTGTGTGTGTGTATTCACTCACATGTTTGCGAATGTGTGCATGCCTGTGTGTGTGTGTGTGTGTGTGTGTGTGTGTGTGTGTGTGTGTGTGTGTGTGTGTTGTGTGTTTGCGTGCGTGCGTGTGTGTGTGTGTGTCCGATGTGGATAGAGTTTCACATGGGTAATTACAGTGTGTTTCTCCCCACCTGGGTCCTGACACATGTTCAAGAGCTCAGACAGGACACACCCCACCACCTGTACGAAATAACACGCTACCGCCAGGCTGTAATGAAGGGAGAGAGAGAGAGACACAGAGAGAGACAGAGAGAGAGAGAGAGAGAGAGAGAGACAGTCTGACTCAACAGCGGGAAGACACAAAGTCACATGTCTGAGGTTCAAGGTGTAATTTCTACCTGGTGTTCAGAGGAAGTGCCCTGCATGACACACACACACACACGCACACACACACACAGACACACACATGCACACACGCACACGCACACACACACAGACACACACACACACACACACACACACACACACACACACACACACACACACACACACACACACACACACACACACACACACACACACACACACACACGCGAGGTTATGAATGAGTATATATCCCATAGTGCGGCCCTTTGGTAACTTCACACACCAGGAACAGGAAAGCTCTCTCATCTCATCTCTGCTGTGTTCAAACGAACACCGTT
>PIJE02001451.1:108940-121440 GCA_002895965.2 Coryphaenoides rupestris
CATTGCACTCTGAACCGTCCCTGGAAGGAGGGATCACCCACTCTGAGTTCCTTCTCCAGATTTCTTCCTTGTTAAGGGTCGTTTCTTGCCCTTAGGAGGGCACTATAGGGCTAGGGGGGTGTCGTAATCACATGGCCTATAATCATATGGCCTTTAAAGCCCTGTAGAGACTGGAACTGTGATTAAGGGCTATACAAATGCAATTGACTTGACTTGGCTTGACTTAATGCTCAGGCTACACTGGGCCTGTCCTCGCCTCCGTCTGGGCCGGACGTAGCGGCAGGTGAAACCTAATGGAAGGGGACAAGTGGAAGCGGTGGGAGTCTGTCCAGAAGATGGACCCCTCTGTGTGTCTGCACGGGGGCCCAGGTTCAGGTTTTGATGGGTATATGCGCGTCCATGTTGTTCTCGTTTGAGGAGCCTGGGCAAGACCGGTGCCAGACCCTTGGCACCAGAGCCCTTCTTTGAAAGGAAATGGAGACCAGCCACAGCGTGTTTATCGGAGTCAGAATTACAAGGTCTTTTCTTTTTTGGGTTGTTGTTATTTGTGTGTGTGTGTGTGTGTGTGTGCCTTTTTTCGAAGCCTTGACATGTTGCCTGCCTCAGGTTTATGAGAGGTAGCACATGGCATTCGCTCAGATGTGTGTGTATGTGTGTGTGCGCGCGTGTGTGTGTTTGCGCACGTGTGTGTGTGTGTGTGTGTGTGTGTGTGTGTACGTGTGTGTGTGTGTGTGTGTGTGTGTGTGTGTGTGTTGTACATGTGTGTGTTTAACCTGGCACGGGCGAGCGCTCACGAGTCTGGCTCTGTTTACGGCGCCTGTCACAGCCGTTCACTCGTTCGCTAGCAGTTAGCATCGAGTGTGTTCTATTGAAAGACCATTACCACCGGAGCTTAGCTGTAGCCTCGCGGAGTTTACCGGGCGTGTCACAACCGCTCAGCTCAGCCCGGCCCAGCGCCGCCGCGGACGGACGGACGGCGGCCGATCGAGGCCTGTAGGTAAACGCGCCGCACGTAGCTGCAGCGGACGTACTTTACCCGCAGGCCCCCCGCGCGGCCCGAGCCTAGCTGAGCATTAAGCAGGCCCCCCCCGCCGTTGGATACTGTTTGTTAGCGGCCCGCTTTGCTAACCATCTCCCGGCGCGTGTCCAAACACATTAGCCGTTAGCGTTAGTTCCGTGCGCTGCTGCGCAGTCTCAAGCTGCGGCGAGCGCCTGTGTTTAGCAGGGACCCCGGCTCTGGCAAATGACATTCTGCACACATTTGTCTTCCCGCGTAAACACACACTGCTGTGCTGTGCTGTGCTGGAGTTTATTGTTTTGATTAAATCTCACTGTAACTAAAAGGCACCAGAGGAATCAATAGACAATAGCGCGGGCTGGCGCGTACGAAGAAAGCGCGTGTCACTTCGAGTTTTGACTTTCCTCTGTGGTTCTACCCATCTGTTGCTTGCTGCAGCATGAGCCACGCTGCGTTGTATTGTAATTAACCGCCACACACACACACTGGCACACACACACATTGGCACAGAGACACACACACCGGCATACACACCAGCAAATACACACACACCAGCACACCGGCATACACACATATCGTCACACACACACACACACAACGGCACACACAGCGGCACACGCAGACACCGGCACACACACACACGGGCAAACACACACATTGGCACACAAACCGGCAAACACACACACACACACATCGACACACACACACACATCGGCAAACACACATACACATCGGCACACACACACACACACACCACATCGACACACACACATCGGCAAACACATATGCACACACATATTGGCACACACACCGACACACACACCAGTGTGGTAAAATAAAACTTTTACTGCCACTCATGTGTGTTGTGTGCCTGAAATGAGCACACAGCGTAGGAGCGGTGAGCAGGACTCAGCCACCACCCTCACCCCCTCCTCACCCCCTCCTCACCCCCGCCCCCCCCCCCCAACCCCTCATCTCTTCGACCAATCTCTGGCTTTTCTCACTCTGTCACTTTTACCACCTCGGGAGGGCTGGGGGCCGGGGGCCGGGGGCCGGTGTGCATTCTCACCAGGTTCCCTTAAGTTCCCTTTAGTTCCCTTAATACCACAGACGTAGCCTACGGGTTCGCTCTTTAGCTACCGACCTTTAGGTAACGACTCGCTCTCGTGTGCGGGGGGAGGCGGAGGCAGCCATAAACCCTACAACCCGCCGCCTCCACACCCACACACACACCCACACTTGCACCCCCCCCCCCAACCACCAGCCCCACCACCATCATCATCTCAGATTCATAAGTCCCCGTAAATCGAGCCGTTTCGGGGGGACCCGGTGTGTTTGGTAGGGGGGCTGCTGCTGCGGTTACTGCGGGCAACTGTCATCATTTTCCAGCTAATGGCCACCGAAGCTCACTCAAGAGACCTATTGTTTAGAATTACAGGCAACTGTACACACACACACACACACACACGTACACACACACAGGCACACACACGTACACACACACAGGCACACACACACACACACACGCGCGCGCACATACACACAGTTTGGGCAACATGTTTGAGGGAAGGAGGAGGAAGAGGAGGAGGAGAAAAACAAATTGATGAACTTCAGCTAAGATTTATTTGTAAGCAAGGAGAGGACTCACTCAGTGCGAACGGACGCGGTCGGGTCGGTTCCCAACCATCACGCCCAGATTCCGTCTTCGTCATCCTGGGTGGAGAAAAAGAACAAAGAGAGAGAGAGTTAATCGCTAATTTGTGTGCACATACAGTTTATATATGCGTATGTGTGTGTGTGTGTGTGTGTGTGTGTGTGTGTGTGTGTGTGTGTGTGTGTGTGTGTGTGTAGAAAACACACAGCCACGGGGAACTGTGAATGAACGTGAATGAACCGAGCGCGGGGGCACCGCAGCAAGCAACAGATGGGTAGAACCACAGAGGAAAGTCAAAACTCGAAGTGACACGCGCTTTCTTCGTACGCGCCAGCCCGCGCTATTGTCTATTGATTCCTCTGGTGCCTTTTAGTTACAGTGAGATTTAATCAAAACAATAAACTCCAGCACAGCACAGCACAGCAGTGTGTGTTTACGCGGGAAGACAAATGTGTGCAGAATGTCATTTGCCAGAGCCGGGGTCCCTGCTAAACACAGGCGCTCGCCGCAGCTTGAGACTGCGCAGCAGCGCACGGAACTAACGCTAACGGCTAATGTGTTTGGACACGCGCCGGGAGATGGTTAGCAAAGCGGGCCGCTAACAAACAGTATCCAACGGCGGGGGGGGCCTGCTTAATGCTCAGCTAGGCTCGGGCCGCGCGGGGGGCCTGCGGGTAAAGTACGTCCGCTGCAGCTACGTACGCCAAGCGCCGCGTTTACCTACAGGCCTCGATCGGCCGCCGTCCGTCCGTCCGCGGCGGCGCTGGGCCGGGCTGAGCTGAGCGGTTGTGACACGCCCGGTAAACTCCGCGAGGCTACAGCTAAGCTCCGGTGGTAATGGTCTTTCAATAGAACACACTCGATGCTAACTGCTAGCGAACGAGTGAACGGCTGTGACAGGCGCCGTAAACAGAGCCAGACTCGTGAGCGCTCGCCCGTGCCAGGTTAAACACACACATGTACACACACACACACACACACACACACACACACACACACACACACACACACACACACACACACACACACACGTGCGCAAACACACACACGCGCGTGCACACACACATACACACACATCTGAGCGAATGCCATGTGCTACCTCTCATAAACCTGAGGCAGGCAACATGTCAAGGCTTTGAAAAAAGGCACACACACACACACACACACAAATAACAACAACCCAAAAAAGAAAAGACCTTGTAATTCTGACTCCGATAAACACGCTGTGGCTGGTCTCCATTTCCTTTCAAAGAAGGGCTCTGGTGCCAAGGGTCTGGCACCGGTCTTGCCCAGGCTCCTCAAACGAGAACAACATGGACGCGCATATACCCATCAAAACCTGAACCTGGGCCCCCGTGCAGACACACAGAGGGGTCCATCTTCTGGACAGACTCCCACCGCTTCCACTTGTCCCCTTCCATTAGGTTTCACCTGCCGTTACGTCCGGCCCAGACGGAGGCGAGGACAGGCCCAGTGTAGCCTGAGCATTAAGTCAAGCCAAGTCAAGTCAATTGCATTTGTACAGCCCTTAATCACAGTTCCAGTCTGTACAGGGCTTTAAAGGCCATATGATTATAGGCCATGTGATTATGACACCCCCCTAGCCCTATAGTGCCCTCCTAAGGGCAAGAAACGACCCTTAATTAACAAGGAAGAAATCTGGAGGAGGAACTCAGAGTGGGGGATCCCTCCTTCCAGGGACGGTTCAGAGTGCAATGGGTGTCATACAGGCATGAAAAACAGGGCTAACAAAGTTAAGGCTGATTTACGCTTGAATGCTCGACACTTTTGAAAAGTGCCGCTCGACAGAAACTAAAGTGTCGCGCAACGTTTTTCAATTGATGCTTCCGCGAAAGGTTCAGTCGTCTCCATGGTAACCAGACTATCCTTCAGCCGTTGTCTAATCTGTCTGCAGATTTACATTTCATGTTTTGTTGCAGCCAAGTTATGTTACGGACCAAAATGCGAATAAGGACGTGAAAACTACAATCTCCATGGCGACGTTAGAAAACAACCCAATCACACTGCTTGACAACATATGACAAAGTCCGCGACACAAGAACATTCTCCGGGTACGCGACATGAAAATATAAAGTGTTGAGCAACACTCTTTCTCGGATGCAATTCGATTGGATTCTGGCGCTCATTGTGCTTATGTGTGTATTTTTGCGCGTTGCGATGTGTGAGGTTTATGAGCTACGTGTGTGTGTGTGTGTGTGTGTGTGTGTGTGTGTGTGTGTGTTCCTGTCAGCTCATGTGAAACAGTTGTCATAACTTGGACATACAGCATATGAGAGAGTGTGTGTGTGTGTGTGTGTGTGTGCTTGCGTGTCTGCATTTGTGCATGTGTGTCCATGTGTGCATGTAAGTCTGTGCACGTGTGTGTGTGTGCGTGCGTGTGTATGCAAGTGTGTGTATGACATTTCTGTGTGTATGCATGTGTGTGTATACAAGCACGCATTTGTGTGTGTGTGTCTGCATGTGTGCGTGTCTGCATGTGAGCATGTAATTCTGTGCATGTGTGCGTGTGTATGCATGCATGCATGTGTGTGTGTGGTGGATACATGTCTGTGTGTGTGTGTGTGTGTGTGTGTGTGCTTGTGTGTATGCAAGTGTCTGTGTGTGTCCATGTGTGCATGTAAGTCTGTGCACGTGTGCATGTGTGCATGTCTATGTGTGTTTATGTCCATGTATGCATGTACTGTAAGTCTGTGTGCATGTGTGTATGTGTGTATGTGTAATGTGTCTGTATCTATGTGTGTATGCGTGCGCGTGGCTGCGGTGGCCTGTGTGTTATTCGTGGCGTGGGGCTACTCTCTGGCCCGGACACACTCGGAAAAGCACTGCGGTCTCCCGGGTGAGCGCTCGCCGGCCCTCTTCATCATCATCATCATTATCATCATCAATCATCCCCTCCGCAGTGTCCCCACCCCCCACCCCCTCCACCCCCCCTCCCTGCCACCCGCCTGGCCGGGGGGGGGGGGGGGGGGGGATAAAGGGGAACTGTACAACGTCATGAGGGGAAAGGGAGGCCAGAGGAGGAGGAGCTAGCGATCTGAGTTGGAGCTATGGGCCCGCGTTCAGGAAAGAACAGACAGCACAGCGCAGAGACATCAAATCAAAGGCTATCACGCCAAGAGAGAGAGACAGAGAGAGAGAGAGAGAGAGAGAGAGAGAGAGAGAGAGAGAGAGAGAGAGAGAGAGAGACACAGAGAGAGAGAGAGAGAGAGAGAGAGAGAGACCCCAAAGGAGCGATGAGATGAGCGGACAAGGATGGATGAAGTAATGGCAGGAGGAAGAGAGAGAGACAGAGAGAGAGAGAGAGAGAGAGAGAGAGAGAGAGAGAGAGAGAGAGAGAGAGAGAGAGAGAGAGAGAGAGAGAGAGAGAGAGAGAGAGACAGAGACAGAGACAGAGAGACCAAAGGGGCGATGACATGAGTGGACGAGGATGGATGAAGAAGGATTATTGAGAAGGCAGGAGGAAGAGAGAGAAGAGAGGGAGAGAAAGAGAGAGAGACAGAGTGAGAGAGAGAGAGAGAGAGAAAGAAATAGAGAAGCCAAGCAGAAGACTGAGAGAGACAGATTGAGAGACACAGAGAGAAAGACAGACATATGGAGAGGCGGAGAGAGAGAGAAAGAGAGAGAGAGAAAGAGAGAGAGACACAGAGAGAGAGGGGAAGGAACGAGGCAGAGGGAAGGTAAACAAATAGAGTAATTAATCACAAGCAGATAAAGCCGAGGAAGATTAAAGGAAAACTGTTTGGAGGGAAAACAGCCTCACCTCAGGGCCCTGATACTGACCCGTGGCTAGACCCCGCTTACATAAACACACACACACACACACACACACACACACACACACGCGCACAGAGACCTCAGGGGCCCCTGAACTGACCTCCGCTGAACTTCCACAAAAGGGCCAAAAGATCAGATATGAGGAAAAGCCACAAAGTGATTGGCTGAGCTCTGACCTCTGACCTCTGTCAACAGCCACACGTCTGTTTGTTGTTTTCGGAGGATTGTGAGCTTGACACCGGCAAGAATTAGTATAGAGTAGCAGGAGAGAGAGAGAGAGAAAGAGAGAGAGAGAGAGAGAGAGAGAGAGAGAGAGAGAGAGAGAGAGAGAGAGAGAGAGAGAGAGAGAGAGTATTTTGTTTGTATTTGCATTGAAATGTTTCTTTCTGTATTTCAGCCAACAACTACAAAAACACAACCCTATGTGTATAAAGTACAAACATACTGTATACGTGAGACCAGTAAAACACGTGCATTTTTTATGTGCGTTGCTTTTGATTGGTCGTCTCATTTCCTCGAGCCAAGACTACGTTTTAAGAGGCGATAATCCAGCCAATTGGCGCCAGTTATTTTGTTATTCTTGATCAATTTAACAAGACTCCCCGTGAACCCATATGGCGTTCTTTCACTGCCGTTCGACTCTCACTGGGTCCAAGTTGTTAAGTCTCACATCCACGCACCCTAAACACAGTTCTCAACACTGCACGTCCATAATTAGACTTCGACGAAATGTATTAAAAACAAAAACTATTTAAAATACAGTAAGCGAGGAACGTTGCTGCCAAAATACCCCCACAAGCCATGTACCTTTACATAACAAAATATTCATCGACTATAATCTGAAGTATTGGCGGTGTTAAAAACCGTTCTACCTTGAAGCTTTTCTTCCCATGTAAGCTATCATCATCAATCTGCCAGTCTGGACGAAGGCCACTAAAAGTCACAATTTATTCCTTTAGATAAAAGCGTCCACCAAAACGGTGCAGTGTTACGACGTAAAAAAAAAATACACTTTGGACCCCTTTGGACGCGGCTCGGCGGGTTAAAGCTAAACATCTGACGGTATATATTTTAATACTCTGACATGATAGGCCCATACAGCTGTCAATCATTGGCCCTCATTATGCTGACTCACAAGCGAGGAATCCTTTTCTACGCCTTGTCTCACCTGGAGCGCATCATCACATGTGGCCGTGAGCGTGTGTGTGCGTGCGTGTGTGTGTGTGTGTGTGTGTGTGTGTGTGTGTGTGTGTTGTATGTGTGTGTGTGTGTGTGCTTGTGCATGTGTATCGTTTTATTGTTTTATTGACCTTTCAGCATTACCACATGTTCATAAAGAGGATTGTCATTAAAAACACCGAATTACTTTGCTGTTACAATGAAACTGTAAATCAATACTACAGTACATCAATACTATTTCAAATAGACTAAACATTAAAGGTACTATATTTAAGAATCAGAAGTGCATTCTGAGCTTCGTGGGTTGAGACAACAACAATCAAAAACTAATGTTAGTTCTAATCATAATTAAACCTTGTACACATTTAAAAAATGTATATATATATTTTTTAATTATCCACGCTTACGTGTCACTTCGTTCCTTTTTCCCGCGAAATCCGACCCGACTCAAATATAAGAGAAATCACCCAGAAGCTGTTCTACAGCAACAGAGAGAGTCGGGGAAGCTCTCATGTTTTAACTTCAACGACGAACCTGCGGCCAGTAACGCACGAGGCAGCCATCTTGGGCGCCCTGTAACGCACGAGGCAGCCATCTTGGGCGCCCTGTAACGCACGAGGCAGTGTGGAGAGAGATCGCAGCACGGTTGTTAAACACAGGGCCTTGAAAGATAAATAAAAGCATGCCGAGCGCCTATTAGTCCTAAGACCTAGAATTGGTGCGTATCAGACAGGGGAAGGTGGGGGTTGGGGGTGGGTGGGTGGGGTGTGGCTTAAGACTGATGTGTGAGAGGTGGTGGGGGGAGTGGGGGAATTCCCCCCAGATCACATGATCACGTCTCCAGAGTGAGAGGAATTCCCCGCAATCAAATATTCAGCACCCAGAGAACAATAGCACAATGATGAGTTTATACAGGGGCTTCACGCCAGGAGCGAGAGAGGCAGCAGCAGCAGCAGCAGCAGCAGCAGCAGCAGCAGCAGCAGCAGCAGCAGGTGGTACAGAACAGAACAGAACAGAACAGAACAGAACGCAGAACGCTGTGAGCTCATCATGTTTATCCTCCTCGCTGGATAACCCGTCTGGCTGCTGCTGGGGTCGTGTCAACAAGAAGCTTACGTTTCACCCACCGCACTCGCTATCAATACAAGTGACCTGCGAGTGTGTGTGTGTGTGTGTCCGTGTGTGTGTGTTGTGTGTGTGTGTGCGTGCGTGTGTGCGTGTGTGTATGTGCACATGTACAGTATTCCTGGGGTATTTGGTGTGTGTGTGTGTGTGTGTGTGTGTGTGTGTGTGTGTGTGTGTGTGTGTGTGTGAGTGCACATGTACAGTATTCTTGGGGTATTTTGGATGTGTGTGTGTGTGTGTGTGTGTGTGAGTGAATGCACATGTACAGTATGCTTGGGGTATTTTGGATGTGTGTGTGTGTGTGTGTGTGTGTGCGTGTGTGTGAGTGCACATACAGTATACATGTGAGGTACACACACACACACACACACACACACACACACACACGCACACACAACACACACACACACACACACACACACACAAGTGCAGACACGCTCAGTTGTGTACACAAACACAGGCACTTCATTTGTCCTGAGGCCTCTTGGAGAAGAAACCGGGAACGAGAGATGGAGAGAGAGAGAGAGAGAGAGAGAGAGAGAGAGAGAGAGAGAGAGAGAGAGAGAGAGAGAGAGTGAAAAAAGAGAGAGACGGAGAGACAGACAGAGAGAGCGAGGTTGGCTGACATTGAGAAATGAACACCATATCCATATAAACTCACACACACACACACACACACACACACCAATCAAAAACACAAATTTGGAAGTTCTCGCCCTGCGGGGGTCCCTATCTAACTGTTGTGATGAGATGTGACTTGGCAGAGAGACAGAGAGAGAGAGAGAGAGAGAGAGAGAGAGAGAGAGAGGCTTACGGGGGCTGGGGTGGGTGGGGAAGGGTGGGGTGGGGTGGGGGAGGTGGGTGACGCACTGCAGAGGTAACCGCAAGTCACTGGGTGCTGTCAGCGGTGAATGCAGCGTTGTCTCGTCTCGAAAAACGCTCGAAGAACGCGGAGCAATTTCCTCGAAACAAAAAAAACAAAAACACACCCTCCTGTCAAAGTCTCACCCGTTGCCAATCTGTTGCACATCTGTGTGCGCGTGTGTGTGTGGGAGAGTGTGTTACCGCGTGCTTTGATGTGTGTGTGTGTGTGTGTGTGTGTCTGTGTGTGTGTGTGTGTGTGTGTGTGTGTGTGTGTGTGTGTGTGTGTGTGTGTGTGTGTTGTGGGTGCCAGAACACTGACCTGGTCCATGGAGGGCCGGTGGTGGTTGGCGTGGGGCGGTCCCCTGGGCAGACTCCGGTGGTGCGTGGGTGGGTGCGCCGGGTGGGGGTGGTGTTGAGGGTGAGGGTGGTGTTGAGGGTGCGGGTGCGGGTGCGGGTGCGGGTGGTGTTGGGGGTGGGGGTGGGCGTGGTGAGGCGGAGGGTGGGGGTGAGGGAGGGGTGAGGGTGAGGGTGAGCGTGAGAGTGAGGATGATGTTGAGGATGGTGGTGCTCTTCCTCGTAGTTGTCCGAGATCAGCTTCATTCGACTTTGCGTCTGCGGGGAAAAAAATGATAAGATAAGATAAGATCAGATAAGATAGAACTTTATTCATCCCGAAGGCAATTCTTGTGCCAGGTTGCATAGCAATACAATAAAACAACAGAGAAATAAACAGAACAATAAAAATAAAATAACAGATTTACAAATTACAAAGTAGGTCCTAGTAGAAGTATAAAAATATAGGTGAAGTATAAAAATATATAGGCAAGATAAGATATTCAGTCCGCGAAAACAATTTGGCAATAATTGAAGTGTAATAAAACTGCGATAATAATAATGGTTAGAGGAAGTATTGCAGCAAGTATTACAAAAAGCATGTGAGCATGTGTCGTGATAAAGATAAGATAACAGATCAGATCAGATAGAACTTTATTCATCCCGAAGTTAATTCTTGTGCCGGAGGTTGCTTAAAAATACATGAATAAACGCATAAAAAATAGAAAATACATGTGCAGTGCGCCTAATAGAAAAACACATCAGAATAAACACATACACAGCGCCATTACATCATTATAGCTGTTATGTTTCCTGCACATAAAAACAGAATAAATCATCCTGAGGTTCCAAGGTGGTTATTAAAATGATTAAGACGTTCGTTTGGAAATGAAATGAGGCGAAGCGCGCCAGTACAGTCGCCAGTGGTAGCCCATATAAAATTACGGTGGCAAAAACATCTTGTCAGACACGGCCCTAAACGGTGTGAGTCAGAGTGCGCCGACGAAACAGCGCAGATGGCGTCAGACGAGGCTGCATGGAGAGCGTTTCAACTGAATCAGAGCCATCAGAGTCATCCCCTCTCCTCTCCCAGAGAGAGAGAGAGAGAGAGAGAGAGAGAGAGAGAGAGAGATCGTGCTCAAGTGTTTGTTTCGCGTCGCCCGTGGCTAGCAGCCCCGTCTAGACGAATGAAACCAAATCACTTCATTCAAGCGTCCTGCTTCAGATCGACGCTGCGTGTGTGCGTGTGTCCGTGCGTGCCAACCTATCTACCGCCGGCGTGTAGCGCTTACACACACACACACACACACACAACACACACACAGACGGCGGCTGGTGGTGTGTGTGTGCGTGTGTGTGTGTGTGTGTGTGTGTGTTATTTTGACAGACACTGGAGTCGGTGTGCTTTTACAGTCAAATAGAAAGAGAGTTAAGCTGGCGTGATGCGCAATCAGACGTCCGTCTGGAGGGATAGACGTAGGGATGGGTGAGCTGTCGGGTTGGGGAGAGACGACTCAAATCCCCCCCCCCACAGCGTTGCTGGGACATAAGACGAGCCTGGGGGGGGGGGGCCTACATGACTCAATGAGTGGGTGTGTGTGCTTTGTGTTTACTGTGTGTGTGTGTGTGTTTAGTGGGGGGGTGAGGTGACGGGGGGGACAACAAGTTGACGGTGAATGATTCATACATCCGCATCTCTCATCCACAAAGCGTTGCGTTTGCTGCCCACGCCCCCCCCCCACCGGCCCCACCTCACCGGCCCCGCCTCCCCTCCAGGGAACGTCAGCGGGAAAGGGCTGAGTCAGCAGTGATGTGATGACAGGAAATAAAAAGGGAATGTGTGTGTGTGTGTGTGTGTGGAGGGGAGGAGAGGGGGGAGAGGGGGGGGGGAGAGGGGTGTGGTTCAGTAGGCCGCTTCCTATTAAGGTCCCATCAGCCTCGGCCCGGAGACATCTCATCCAGGCTGATGAGTGGCCGAGATAAGGGGGAGGAGGAGGAGGAGGAGGAGGAGGAGGAGGCGAGACTTGAGGAAACGAGCCGTGAGGAGGGTGGGGAGGGAGGTGGTGGGGGGGGGTGGATCACAGGAGAGGATATTGCCGGGCGTTGCGTCTAAGGCTACCAATTAGCTCCAATTGAAGAGGGGGGGGGGGCGCAATTAAGATGAGATAAGGTGAGAACATTGACACCGGGTTGGACGAGAGAGAGAGAGAGAGAGAGAGAGAGAGAGAGAGAGAGAGAGGAGGGGGGTGGAGGGGGGAGTAGGAAGGGAGGAGAAGGGAACAGGGAGGGTACAGACGGACATGAGACCGGTGTTTAAAGATAAAGGTTAGGTTGAGGAGGAGTCAGTCCAGCCCCCTCCTCTGACCTGGCGTGTTGACACTAGCAGGTGTGAACACCCCTGGTTGTTTCAGAAGGACACCTGTCTTTATTGACACTCAGCACAATTATTATTATTATCCCAGGCCCCATGCAAACCGGTGCAAAAGCGCTCGTAGCTCGTAGCTCGTAGCCCGTAGCCCGTAGCTCGTAGCT